>OZ024902.1:30929443-30956943 GCA_964017125.1 Flabesymbios commensalis
CCAGGGGGTTCAGCAGCGTATGACAAGAAATCATGACCCACCCACAGTCTATGTGTTCTTTTGAAAGCGATAAAACAACAATAAAAGGTTTTCAAAAGAATGATCAAGACGTCCGCAGATTATCATGATTTTGATAACCTGTTTAGCAAATACCGGTACTATGATTCAAAAAAATTGTGACATGCCTGCGTCTCTCGCTCTACCAGAGTTGCCACTAAACCAAGATAGCAAGGTAAATATGTTAGAGAAGGGCCTACGAAGTGTCAATTTTATGGGAATTTTTCATGAAATCTACAAAGAATGTCTTTGTCAAACTGAATAATTTGTAGAAAAGCGGACATAAACTAGGCACAAAATGGAATTAATGTCTGTATTAACATTGCTGTTGGTATTTTTGAGGAAAAGTTGGAAAGGATGTTTTTTAATTTATTTCGGGTGTGCGGAATTCGAAAAAAAACCTTTTCCAAGCTGAATTTTGAGATTTAGGTGGTCAAAAATTAAAATCAAAATGGCCGCCGTTATATTTTAATGTATTCAACTATGCAGTCCCATAAACTATTAGATGGTAATTTTAGTGATGTTTTTTTGGCACAGGGACTCCTTAGAAAAAGATTTGTGATATTTGTTGAAAGAAAACAAAAGTGCTCCTTCATAAGACGCCTAATTTACATACATACAAGATGGCCGCCATATGGTTTGCAAAATATCATATTATTCCTCATAACTTTGGAAGAAATAAAGATAGAAAAATGAAAAAGGTATCAAAATAATCAGAATTGCATTGACAACACTATGCAATCACATTTATAATGATGACAAAAGTCTCATTTGCATAAATCCAAGATGGCCGCCATGTGATTAGACGATTATTACATAATGCATCATAACTTTGGAACAAATGAAGATAGAAACATGTATAATGTGTTAAAATAATCAGGATTGAAATTTCAAAACCGTGTCAGGTCTAATTTGCATAAATTTAAGATGATCGCCATCTTCTTTGCCAATCATAACCTAATGCAATGATAACTATATCGTAATTTTTGGGGCAAAACTAAATTATGACAGTGTACACATTACCACTTCTAGATTTTCAAAAGCAGTAGGCCTACCAGGAGCTTTTAAGTAGTATTTTTGTCTATTTGCACACCATTTGGGGGGGGGGGGGGAGGGGTTACAGAGGTGGTCCGGGCCTATGAACCCCCAAGCTTGTTTTAATAAGAATTCGGATCATTGTCCAATAAAGTTTGTTGAATGTAGACTATTGCATTCTTTTTGTATCCAGCTTATTACAACTGAAGAAACATGCACAAAAAAGGGGGTTGTGTTAATGTAAAAAAAACTATAAAAACACATTAAGTTGTGATTTGATTTTCTAGGTTGCTCTTTCCATGACAAATGACAGAAATGATATTTGATTCATCCATTCTCTCTATGAAAAGACGCAATTGGAGCAAAGTACATGTTACTGTACATTATTAATAAAAATATCACAGAGCATTGTCTTTTAAGGTAGTTTATTGATTACGGTGTACATAAGTAAACGGAAAAAAATCCATTATTTCAGTTTAGATAAGCCTAATTGTTTTGTCGGGGTCATCATTCCTAACAACAATTATTAATATCGCACATCATTAAAGTAATACACAATATATTAAACAATTGAAATGCTACTGTTTCAAGATTGTAGACGGTATTGTGCCTTGTATTCACATAACAAATGAATGACGGTAATGATTAGCTGAACCCTCCATGAGGCAGACTGAGCCACTCTTTTAATTATTAAGGGATAGTATACTATAATTATATAACCTGTGTTTTAAGCAAATGTAAGATCCTCCTGTGGTCGAAACCCATTAGATTTAGCAGCAAATTTCGTAAACGTAAGCATTGTTACGTACATATCTAACATACACACGACATTGGACCTGTGGATGGATGGTCATTATTGGGACAGAAATATCGGAATATGACACTATATGCAATGAATAACATTATAATGTCAATATATGGCGTTAATATGACATTATGTACATAACTGTTGGGTGACTTAAAATGTGGGAGTGGGAGGTGGGTGTCGGCAATACCAGTAACTAACGTCACGATTTGCCATTAAAATGACAAGGCCTGTACTGTAGGATAGGGTAATATCATATCACAATGTGGCGTTGTATTTGAAGTTGTATTTAAAATAACAGGATCTGGCATTTTATTCTCAACATATGACATTATAATATCAGGATATGACAGTTTATTTTCATAATATGGGATTTAAAGTCAGTTATGGGTTTTGAATATATACATATAAAGTTAGGATATGGCACTTTAACGTTTAATTCTGCATTGTACTGAGATAATATTGCATTGGAATGTCATAACATGACATTATAATACAATAATATGGTATTATAATAACAGAATATGACATTACCATAGAATATGTTACAGTATAAATTCAGGATATAAAATGTGTGTATCAGGATGATGAATTGTAATATTTGAATAACACAATTTAACACCATGATATGGTAATATTATTTTCAAATATTGACCTTTGACATTACAAAATGACATTATAATGTCATAATATTATTAAGGCATGATAATTATGTTGGTTAGACATCACGTTATGTCCCTAAGATGACAGGCTATGGCATATTATTGTCAGGATATGGCTTTATAATACCAGGATATGGCAGTTTAACATCACGATGTATAAATTTAAAGTCAAGATATGGAGCTTGAATATTAGAATATGACATTTTTTTTTTTTAAATAAAAGTTTTAAAGCTGTTATATGACACTTTAACGTCAAAATGTGGCATTAAAATATGACGATAGGGTAACATAATGTCAGAATATTGTATTATAATGTCATACTATGATATTAAAATAGAAGATTTGACAGTTGAAAGTCATGATATGGCAGTTTTATGTCAGAATATTGGATTGTAATATTAGGATATGACACTTAAACCTCATGATATGGTATTATATTGTCCAAATATGGCCCTTATACACCACGAAATACATTTTGATTTTATGATATTCCATTTTGATGATATGATATAACATTATAAGATTAGGATAAGACACATCCTATTAAAAAAATAAGATTGCAATGCCACATTGTGATTATATCACCATATCCTCTAATCCTTTGTCATTTAAATGGCATGTCGTGATGCTAATAATAATTAATCTCCAGCACCAACCCCTCATTTCCTACTGTTTAAGATATTGAACGGTCATATACATATTGTCATTATAGTGTGATATCTTGATATAATAATGCTATTATTTGTATTATTATGCCACATCCTAACATTATAGTGTTATATTTTGACATTACTATCCCACAATTCAGCCTCTACGGGTTCAATGTCGCGTGTGTACTGGATAGGGCCGAAAATATATTAACTTTTCCTGAATTTTCTAGTAATTATAATCATGTTTCGACCACAGGGGGATCTTAAATTTGTTTTCAACATAGGATAAATAATAGTAGTCTATCCATGACCCAATTAATGATAGGCTCAGTCGGAAGGGCTCAACTAAGCATTCCCGTCATTCAGTTGATGTGTGATAATTATTGGCAAATCATATGATGGCGGCCATCTTGAATTGATGCAAATTAGCAAATTGATATTATCATGTAGGCCTACATACACGGTATTAAAATTTCAATCCTGATTATTTTGACATGATTAATAAGATGGCGGCCATATTCAATTGATGCAAAATCGACTAGTGCCATTGTCATATATATACACGGTTTGGAAATTTCAATCCTGATTATTTGACACATTATACATGTTACTATCTTCATTTGTTCAGAAGTTATAATGCATAATATGATAATCTGCCGATCATATGGTGGCCATATTGGATTTATGCAAACGAGGCCTTTGTCATTATTATTTAGGCCTACGTGATTGTATATTGTTGCCAATTCAATTCTAATTATTTTGATACCTGAATAATTTTTTTTATCTTTATCTGTTTCAAAGTTATGAGGCATAATCTGATAATTGGAAAATCATGTGGCGGCCATCTTGTATTTATGCAAATTATGCCACATATGAAGGAGGATTTTTATCCCCCGCAAACGAAATCTTTTTATAAGGAGTCCCTGCGCCACATTTCGTGGTTTTATACCAATATTCACACCTTGGTGAAAGAGTCCATGGACTAAAAATGATGATTTCAATTGGCAGCCATTTTGTATTTAGATTTTTAATGTCTGAACCACACCATTTAGGTCACTGTTATTTTTTCAATCCAGCATAATCCACTTAGGTTGGGAAAATTGTTAGCAAACATAATTCCAATACTAAAACTGTTAAAAAGGAACATACTTTTCGAAATAATAATATTATTATCGGTAAAAAATGGCGGCCATTTTGATTTCGATTTTTGACTAGCTAAACCAGCTTGGAAAGGATTTTTTTCGAGTTCTCCATACCCCAATTAGGTTAGAAAGCTGGTTTTCCAACTTTTCCTCAAAAATGCTGATATTCTGAAAATATTCTGAAAATATGCCTAGTCTAACAGTGTGTGAAACACTCGTAGCATAATTATACATAATTGTATTTGCTTACCACATATTGATATGCCTCGTGTACACCATGATACTGCTATAACGGGTGAGACACATTTCCAGTCATTGGCGACATGCCCCAATTTACCATTATGAAATCAATTTTGCAACTGTATAAAATTATGGCAGATGTACTTTGGGTGTATCCAGATAATTGTTTACCAG
Source organism: Flabesymbios commensalis (assembly GCA_964017125.1). Taxonomy (NCBI): domain Eukaryota; kingdom Metazoa; phylum Annelida; class Polychaeta; order Terebellida; family Flabelligeridae; genus Flabesymbios; species Flabesymbios commensalis. Next base: position 30,934,209 of record OZ024902.1, read on the forward strand.
AGACATATCCCCGGGTTGGTGGTATACATCTCTTTGTGGGTGTTATCGGTGTACAACTCTGATGGCAGGATCAGTACCGTGTTGCAGACTTACATTTCTGCATTTAACACAAAATATAGCTAATGTTACCCAAGAGAATGTGATGATGATGATGAGAGTAAGATAAAGTTTGTTCAAAAGCTGCTTTTAGCCTTTCCAATTCTTCATTAGTATATAATATTCATTGCAGATGTCTGGTTGGCAAGGGTGGCAAGGAACCTGGAAACAGAAGCAGTTGAATCAGCCAATAGCTATCCTGTATCTCGTGTCTTACCTCGCAAAGTCAGAATGCGAATAGGCCGATAAAGTTGTAATTTAGCAGATCATTTAAATGTACATTTGAGAATTTATTTTATAAAACCTATGTCTCGGGTGCATATTTAAATTCACTTAGTATGTTAACATACTTAAAATTGCGCTCTGTGCTAGCTGTCCTACATTTTGCTTTCCAACATCTACATCTAGTCTTTTATATACGCGTTACTACAATTCCAGCACTAAATTTTGAGCAGGAATAGCCAGATGTAGGGTATCTAACCTGAAACATATCCCTGTTCCAACAGCTTTGGTGACTGCTGCTAGTAATATCAGGATGAAGGTCGTATTCAAAACATACATAAGAGCACATGCACACTCTTAATATCAGGACCGATCTAAATAGCAGCAAAATTCCGAAAGTCGCATAACAAAACGATAATTACGAAGGAGCTGACAACAGCATATAGTTACACAGCTTTAGGAGACAAATATTGATATTCCCATTATTATTCAAGTGACCACTGCTGAATATTCTGACCGCATTCCTAACCTGCTTCCAGGACCCTCATTGTCTCGATGTGATACTATGGTTGGATGATTTGGTATTGGTATTATTGGAGAGATTTATGTCTTATCACTCGATGTAGTAAGGAACTTATTCTGTGGTTAGTAACTCGGCCAGGGGAGCATCACCTGTTGATAATTATTTTAATTGCCCTCAGATGAGCAAGCCTTCCGGGAACATTTGAAAATAGAACTTTCCGGTGAAGAATGCCTTGTTGCTTGAGACGCAGCAGTTAAATTCGTTAGCATATGAATGAAGCATAGAATAAAGTCAACTGATCTCAGATTGCATCTCAGCTGATCTCTAATTACATAAAAAAATCTTCATATGGTTGCTCCAGTGAGAACCATGTGATAGTGTTCGATGTGGAAGCAACAAAGCAGGAATACAGGACGCATCGCCATTGTCTAAGAATATGATGCATAATAGCATTACAATAATAAAGATGGTGAAACAAACAATGAACAGGAAGGTGGTAGTGTAGGATCCCTACTTCGTTAAGTTAATGTGGCAGTTATCCCCGGTTTCCCGGACGCGATAATCTGTGGACGACTGCCTCGTTTCTGTACTTTGGTGCCGGGCGCACAGGGCCGGAGCCCATGCGGCCTTGGTACTTTTCCCTCACTTCAAATGTTACGGTCAGCGACTGCAGACATGCCGTAGGTCGCTCTCTCTGAGTCAAGTAGGACGTGTCGTGCGCGGGGTTGTATGTTGTAGTTGCCAGATGTCTAAACGAATAAACATGACAAGTGGAGGAAGAGTTTTGTGATTGTCGATTGTCGATTCGACGGGGAAAGGAAGTTTGTGTTATAATGGAGAATGTTGGGCAGTTTCCCTCGTCCGCCATTGCGAGCCCATACTAGAGACCCGAACGGTCACTCACAGGTATCTTCGGCGCGAGAGGCACCCCATCTTCCCATACTGGTGACCCCGACGTGATTACATAAACTATCCCACAATTTGGGCTCGAATTGAGCGCCCCTATCAGTGGTGATAGTGGCTGGAGTACCATAACGTGCTATCCACCCGCTGAAGAAAGCATCGGCGACCATTTCGGCTCGAATATCTACAATAGGTATGGCTTCCGGCCAACGTGTAAAACGATCGACGCAAGTCAGTAGATATCTAAAGCCATTAGCATAGGGTAAAGGTCCGATTATATCTATGTGGACATGATCAAATCGCTCGGTAGGTTCAGTGAACTTTCCGTAAACTGGGGTGTTGTGACGTGAAACTTTGGCAGTCTGGCAACCCTTACAGGTACGACACCATCTAGCAATGTCAATATTCACGCCATGCCACACAAATCGGGTATTAATCAAAGGTTTGGTAGCTCTATGCGATGGGTGGCCTAAACCGTGTAAGTTTGAAAAAACTTTTTAGCGAAATTTCGTGGTAAGGTACGGCCGGTTGTGTCCCGTGGACACATCACACCAGATCAATTGATTATCGAACGATTTGAGTAGTTTGAAAATCATAGTGGATGTAGTCGAGTGTCTCAATCGCGTGAATTCCGCGTCTTTAGCTTGGTCGAGACTTAACTCCTTATAATCTATCACTGGTCCATCATGTATTGCAGACACTGATGGTCGTGACAGCGCATCAGCGACGAAATTTGTCTCGCCTTTTACATATCTAATATCGGTGGTGAATTCAGCGATGAAAGCTAAATGTCGTGTTTGTCGTAGGGACGCGCGCTCAGTCACGGATGTCATTACGAATGTCAACGGTTTATGATCAGTATTAACAACGAAATTTCGTCCTTCTAAATTGTGTCTAAAGTGTTTAATTGTGGCGTATACCGCCAAAAGCTCATGATCGAACGCGATGTAACGTGTCTCTGCTGGGTTCAGCTTCTTGCTGAAAAACGAAAGTGGCTGCCACATACCATTTAAAAACTGCTGCAACACGCCACCGACGGCGACATCTGGTTTAGACGGCAACGCACAACCAATCCGCGCACGGCACGTCAAAAATAGTTGGTATGTGTTAATATGACATACCATTTTAAACACGTTTGAGATAGACACAGAGCCAATAGCCAAATGCTTCAATAGTTAAATAATTTCAAAACAACATTTCATAATGTCGAAGCAACACGATAGTGAAGGCTTCCTGTCTACGCCCCTAGAAGGTGCGGGTGCTCGACCTAAAGATAACTATTATCAAGACAGTGAGGACAATGAGGCTCGATTCCGCGAGGCAGACGAAGAGTATCAACGCCTTAAAGCAGATTTCGCTCGAATTGCCCGAGCTAGAAGTACGAGTCCTCATTCTAGGAGCGATTCCTCAAAGAGCCGTTCACCACTCGGAAGGCAGCCTCAGAGACGTTCAACGAACTTACCCAAGTTCAGAATCGCTACGTTCTATGCTACGGATGTTGAACTCTGGTTCAACCAGATAGAGACTCAGTTTGCTCTTCACCAAATCAACGATGATGACGAGAGGTATAGCTTAACCTGCGCAGCACTTTCGGGCGAGGTCGCATCAGATGTGAGGGACGTGCTACTTCAGCCTTTCAGATCTCATAAATACGAAAGCCTGAAAGCGATTTTGATAGAGCGACGCGGTTTGACAACACCCAAAAGGATTAATAAAGTGATCTCAGGTGAAAGGATGGGTACAGACATTCCCTCACGCTTCCTACGGCGTCTACAAAAGGCGGCTGGCTCCGGACCACGAGCCGTTGTGGGGAAGGCAGTCATACGCCAAGCGTTCATCTGGCAGATGCCCGCTTCAATCAGAGCTCATTTGGCAACTCAACCAAACAGTGCCATCCTAGAAAGTTTGGCCGTGTTGGCCGACCGGGCACTGGCCGCTAAAGAAGACGTCGAAGAGAGTAAGCCGGGGGTTGCGGAAATAAAGGTAGAGGAAACCACTAAGCTAGTTGGTTTGCTTGAGGATTTGTCCAGGCGAATTAAAAAATTAGAAACCGTGACTACATCAGAGAGGAAAAGAAATAAAGGACGTGGACGTGTAAACAACAATTATACTCCTACGCCTACATTTGCTCCCAATGTATCGGCTTCAGGTTTTGTTCATAGCCAACCTAGTAATTATAGAATTGAACAGCAAAATGCTCGACCTTTCGTTCCGCCGCCGAATGTACAGCAAAATATTCGTCCGCACGCACCGCCGCCGCAAACGCCGCAAAATAATGTCGCGCAACCGACCGACACAGCCACTGCACAGGTTTGCTACCACCACCAAACTTATGGTGAAAAGGCACGCTTGTGCAGTGAACCCTGTTCGTACTATGTCACATTAGGTCAGCGCGAAGTAGCGAATATTGCGTTATCACACTCTAAATTATTATATGTCGCAGATAAAGGACATAAATGTAAATACTTGATCGACACAGGCGCAGCTGTCAGTGTTTTGCCGAAGTCTTGCGCTAACGGGATTTCGGACGCTGACAGTCTCCCCCTGGTGGCAGCAAATAACAGTACTATACATACTTACGGCAATTGTAAACGCGTCGTCGATGTCGGCTTAAAGCGCGAAAATCCGTGGACGTTCATAGTAGCAGATGTGCAGCAACCCATAATCGGGGCTGATTTTTTAATCCACTATAATTTGGTCGTAGACTTGAGAAGCCGATGTCTCCGGGACATGAGAACAGGTCTAGCTATTGCCGCTTCACTGTCATCGATTAAACCACTGTCGTTGAACAGAGTAGACACTGTTCAGAACGAGTATACCAAACTCCTCAGCCAGTTCCCGGAACTGACTCGCCCTACGACAAAGGGACCGTTAAACACGGTATAACACATAAAATAGTGACTAAAGGACACCCAGTGTTTGCGCGCCCACGACGATTAGCACCCGATAAGCTTGTTACCACAAAACGCGAGTTCGATGAGATGATAAAATTAGGGGTCATTGAACCTAGCTACAGCGAGTGGTCCTCAGCGCTTCACATGGTGCCAAAGAAAAATGGCGATTGGAGACCATGTGGGGACTACCGTAATTTAGACGCACAGACTGTACCCGACCGTTATCCGATTCCTCATATACAAGATTTCACGCAGCGTTTAGCCGGCTCGAAGATTTTTTCAAAGATCGATTTGGTCAGAGCTTATTACCAAATTCCGGTGGAACCGTCTGATGTACATAAGACTGCCGTTACTACACCTCTCGGCTTATTTAATTTCACTAGAACACCGTTTGGTCTACGAAATTCCGGTCAAACGTTTCAGCGCTTTATAGACCACGTTACACACGGACTTGATTTTGTTTTTGTATATTTGGATGACCTACTGGTAACCAGCCCAGATCATAAAACGCATAAGAAACATCTACGAATTCTTTTCGCCCGACTAGCCGAATACGGAATCGTACCACGACTTATCAGCCCCAGTCGAACGGCATGGTCGAACGTTTTCACCCTTCAATTGAAAGCCGCCATTATGGCGCACGAGTCACCAAACCCATGGACTATCACGTTACCCGCTGTACTTTTGGGAGTTCGCTCCACAGTTAATAAGAGACTAGGCAGGTCGGCTGCCGAGATGATATACGGGACAACCCTTAGACTCACAGGAGAGTTTACGAAACAGTACACCGTCGACGCTAACACTGATTTGGAGAACTATTCAGACAAGCTACGCGTGGCCATGTCGCGTCTCCGTCTATGTCCGCCACGTGACACACAACAACATAATATTTTCCAATTCAAGGAAATAGCTACATGCACACATGTATTCTTGCGCCGAATCGCAATTGCGCTGCCTCTGACCGCCCCTTACGACGGACCATATAAGGTCGTCGCGAGGAGTGGCAGAGTCATGAAAATCCTAGTGAAAGGCAAGGTTGATACGGTCTCTTTAGATCGCGTTAAACCCGCACATCTCGAGTGCGAGCCTACGACAGGTACGACCATACAGCGTAAAACGCCAAACAAACCACAGAGCTCGAAGGCTACCAGGATCTCTAGTAGGAATCCACAGGGTCCACATAGACCTGGTAGTGCGGAAACTCCCACGTCCAACTGGACGAGTGTTAAAACGAAAAAGTCGACGGCAGTCAGAAGCAGTAAAAAATCGCGACTGCGGACATGCCGTAGGTCGCTCTCTCTGAGTCAAGTAGGACGTGTCGTGCGCGGGGTTGTACGTTGTAGATGCCAGATGTCTAAACGAATAAACATGACAAGTGGAGGAAGAGTTTTGTGATTGTCGATTGTCGATTCGACGGGGAAAGGACGTTTGTGTTATAATGGAGAATGTTGGGCAGTTTCCCTCGTCCGCCATTGCGAGCCCATACTAGAGACCCGAACGGTCACTCACAGGTATCTTCGGCGCGAGAGGCACCCCATCTTCCCATACTGGTGACCCCGACGTGATTACATAAACTATCCCACAATTTGGGCTCGAATTGAGCGCCCCTATCAGTGGTGATAGTGGCTGGAGTACCATAACGTGCTATCCACCCGCTGAAGAAAGCATCGGCGACCGTTTCGGCTCGAATATCTACAATAGGTATGGCTTCCGGCCAACGTGTAAAACGATCGACGCAAGTCAGTAGATATCTAAAGCCATTAGCATAGGGTAAAGGTCCGACTATATCTATGCGGACATGATCAAATCGCTCGTAGGTCCAGTGAACTTTCCGTAAACTGGGGTGTTGTGACGTGAAACTTTGGCAGTCTGGCAACCCTTACAGGTACGACACCATCTGGCAATGTCAATATTCACGCCATGCCACACAAATCGGGTATTAATCAAAGGTTTGGTAGCTCTATGCGATGGGTGGCCTAAACCGTGTAAGTTTGAAAAAACTTTTCGGCGAAATTTCGCGGTAAGGTACGGCCGGTTGTGTCCCGTGGACACATCACACCAGATCAATTGATTATCGAACGATTTGAGTAGTTTGAAATTCATAGTGGATGTAGTCGAGTGTCTCAATCTCGTGAATTCCGCGTCTTTAGCTTGGTCGAGACTTAACTCCTTATAATCTATCACTGGTCCATCATGTATCGCAGACACTGATGGTCGTGACAGCGCATCAGCGACGAAATTTGTCTCGCCTTTTACATATCTAATATCGGTGGTGAATTCAGCGATGAAAGCTAAATGTCGTGTTTGTCGTAGGGACGCGCGCTCAGTCACGGATGACATTACGTATGTCAACGGTTTATGATCAGTATTAACGAAGAAATTTCGTCCTTCTAAATTGTGTCCAAAGTGTTTAATTGTGGCGTATACCGCCAAAAGCTCACCATCGAACGCGCTGTAACGTGTCTCTGCTTGGTTCAGCTTCTTGCTGAAAAACGAAAGTAGCTGCCACATACCATTTAAAAACTGCTGCAACACTGGTCTAGACGGCAACGCACAACCAATCCGCGCACGGCACGTCAAAAATAGTTGGTATGTGTTAATATGACATACCATTTTAAACACGTTTGAGATAGACACAGAGCCAATAGGCCAGCTATCTCAAATGCTTCAATAGTTAAATAATTTCAAAACAACATTTCATAATGTCGAAGCAACACGATAGTGAAGGCTTCCTGTCTACGCCCCTAGAAGGTGCGGGTGCTCGACCTAAAGATAACTATTATCAAGACAGTGAGGACAATGAGGCTCGATTCCGAGAGGCAGACGAAGAGTATCAACGCCTTAAAGCAGATTTCGCTCAAATTGCCCAAGCTAGACGAACGAGTCCTCATTCTAGGAGCGATTCCTCAAAGAGCCGTTCACCACTCGGAAGGCAGCCTCAGAGACGTTCAACGAACTTACCCAAGTTCAGAATCGCTACGTTCTATGCTACGGATGTTGAACTCTGGTTCAATCAGATAGAGACTCAGTTTGCTCTTCACCAAATCAACGATGATGACGAGAGGTATAGCTTAACCTGCGCAGCACTCTCGGGCGAGGTCGCATCAGATGTGAGGGACGTGCTACTTCAGCCTTTCAGATCTCATAAATACGAAAGCCTGAAAGCGATTTTGATAGAGCGACGCGGTTTGACTACACCCAAAAGGGTTAATAAAGTGATCTCAGGAAAAAGGATGGGTACAGACATTCCCTCACGCTTTCTACGGCGTCTACAAAAGGCGGCTGGCTCCGGACCACGAGCCGTTGTGGGGAAGGCAGTCATACGCCAAGCGTTCATCCGGCAGATGCCCGCTTCAATCAGAGCTCATTTGGCAACTCAACCAAACAGTGCCACCCTAGAAAGTTTGGCCGTGTTGGCCGACCGGGCACTGGCCGCTAAAGAAGACGTCGAAGAGAGTAAGCCGAGGGTTGCGGAAATAAAGGTAGAGGAAACCACTAAGCTAGTTGTTTTGCTTGAGGATTTGTCCAGGCGAATTAAAAAATTAGAAACCGTGACTACATCAGAGAGGAAAAGAAATAAAGGACGTGGACGTGTAAACAACAATTATACTCCTACGCCTACATTTGCTCCCAATCTATCGGCTTCAGGTTTTGTTCATAGCCAACCTAGTAATTATAGAAATGAACAGCAAAATGCTCGACCTTTCGTTCCGCCGCCGAACGTACAGCAAAATATTCGTCCGCACGCACCGCCGCCGCAAACGCCGCAAAATAATGTCGCGCAACCGACCGACACAGCCACTGCACAGGTTTGCTACTACCACCAAACTTATGGTGAAAAGGCGCGCTTGTGCAGTGAACCCTGTTCGTACTATGTCACATTAGGTCAGCGCGAAGTAGCGAATATTGCGTTATCACACTCTAAATTATTATATGTCGCAGATAAAGGACATAAATGTAAATACTTGATCGACACAGGCGCAGCTGTCAGTGTTTTGCCGAAGTCTTGCGCTAACGGGATTTCGGACGCTGACAGTCTCCCCCTGGTGGCAGCAAATAACAGTACTATACATACTTACGGCAACTGTAAACGCGTCGTCGATGTCAGCTTAAAGCGCGAATATCCGTGGACGTTCATAGTAGCAGATGTGCAGCAACCCATAATCGGGGCTGATTTTTTAATCCACTATAAGTTGGTCGTAGACTTGAGAAGCCGATGTCTCCGGGACATGAGAACAGGTCTAGCTATTGCCGCTTCACTGTCATCGATTAAACCACTGTCGTTGAACAGAGTAGACACTGTTCAGAACGAGTATACCAAACTCCTCGGCCAGTTCCCGGAACTGACTCGCCCTACGACAAAGGGACCGTTAAACACGGTATAACACATAAAATAGTGACTAAAGGACACCCAGTGTTTGCGCGCCCTCGACGATTAGAACCCGATAAGCTTGTTACCGCAAAACGCGAGTTCGATGAGATGATAAAATTAGGGGTCATTGAACCTAGCGACAGCGAGTGGTCCTCAGCGCTTCACATGGTGCCCCAAAAAAATGGCGATTGGAGACCATGGCGGGACTACCGTAGTTTAAACGCACAGACTGAACCCGACCGTTATCCGATTCCTCATATACAAGATTTCACGCAGCGTTTAGCCGGCTCGAAGATTTTTTCAAACATCGATTTGGTCAGAGCTTATTACCAAATTCCGGTGGAACCGTCTGATGTACATAAGACTGCCGTTACTTCACCTTTTGGCTTATTTAATTTCACTAGAACACCGTTTGGTCTACGAAATTCCGGTCAAGCCTTTCAGCGCTTTATAGACCACGTTACACGCGGACTTGATTTTGTTTTTGTATATTTGGATGACCTACTGGTAATCAGCCCAGATCATAAAACGCATAAGAAACATCTACGAATTCTTTTTGCCCGACTAGCCGAATACGGAATCGTACCACGAGTTATCAGCCCCAGTCGAACGGCATGGTCGAACGTTTCCACCGTCAATTGAAAGCCGCCATTATGGCGCACGAGTCACCGAACCCATGGACTATCACGTTACCCGCTGTACTTTTGGGAGTTCGTTCCACAGTTAAAGAGAGACTAGGCAGGTCGGCTGCCGAGATGATATACGGGACAACCCTTAGACTCACAGGAGAGTTTACGAAACAGTACACCGTCGACGCTAACACTGATTTGGAGAACTATTCAGACAAGCTACGCGTGGCCATGTCGCGTCTCCGTCTATGTCCGCCACGTGACACACAACAACATAACATTTTCCAATTCAAGGAAATAGCTACATGCACACATGTATTCTTGCGCCGAATCGCAATTGCGCCGCCTCTGACCGCCCCTTACGACGGACCATATAAGGTCGTCGCGAGGAGTGGCAGTGTCATGAAAATCCTAGTGAAAGGCAAGGTTGATACGGTCTCTTTAGATCGCGTTAAACCCGCACATCTCGAGTGCGAGCCTACGACAGGTACGACCATACAGCGTAAAACGCCAAACAAACCACAGAGCTCGAAGGCTACCAGGATCTCTAGTAGGAATCCACAGGGTCCACATAGACCTGGTAGTGCGGAAACTCCAACGTCCAACTGGACGAGTGTTAAAACGAAAAAGTCGACGGAAGTCAGAAGCAGTAAAAAATTGGCCACGGTCCCACAGCAACTAGATGTTAAAGTCAAATTGTCTAACAGAGACAATACTTATATAACGCCGCATTCGCGAGCCCCCGCCGTATCCCGCGCTAACGGGAACGGCAGTGGTTTACGAACGTATTCCCGCATACCTTTGCATCTACGGGTTAAAACCCGGGTGCTGCTGACGCCGTAATCGACTCGAATAAAAGCAATCGTTCGAATATCGCTAATCGCGACAAAATTTCGACCGACACGACAGTGCGAAAAACTAGAGTCGGACGAATAATCCAGACTCCTGCCCGGTTCGTGCAGATGGTTCATGCCATAGTGGCGCCTAACGACATCTATGGCGGGCCCAACCGCATGCACCGTATTAATAATGTTTTTTAATTGTAAATGAATATGCCAGGCCTGGCAGCATTGTGTAAAAATATATAAAATGTAAATACATTTTTCAGCATTTTTCAATTGCTAAAATACGAATAGAAATTTATGTTAAGTAAATGAATAGGTTGGTCGCAGCTTGCAGCATTTCAATACATACATAAAGGACAGTTGGTGTTAAGAGGATGGGACAATTTTCATTTATAATGCTGCGACGTCAACCACCCACGCTGTAACCACACACGCTATAATTTTTTAAACAATGCTTAGTTATAAGAGGTTACATATTATTACAACCCCCGCTACTTGCACGAAGCAGTCTCCTACACATCAGTTGGGTCCTACGTTATCACTAACCCGGGGGTAATGTAGGATCCCTACTTCGTTAAGTTAATGTGGCAGTTATCCTCGGTTTCCCGGACGCGAGAATCTGTGGACGACTGCCTCGTTTAGGTACTTTGGTGCCGGGCGCACAGGGCCGGAGCCCATGCGGCCTTGGTACTTTTCGCTCACTTCAGATGTTACGCTCAGCGACTGCGGACGTGCCGTAGGTCGCTCTCTCTGAGTCAAGTAGGACGTGTCGTGCGCGGGGTTGTACGTTGTAGTTGCCAGATGTCTAAACGAATAAACATGACAAGTGGAGGAAGAGTTTTGTGATTTACTTGGAACCGTCGATTCGACGGGGAAAGGAAGTTTGTGTTATAATGGAGAATGTTGGGCAGTTTCCCTCGTCCACCATTGCGAGCCCATACTAGAGACCTGAACGGTCACTCACAGGTATCTTCGGCGCGAGAGGCACCCCATCTTCCCATAGTAGTACCTTTAATATAAATATATAGCAAATGAAAAAATTATGGCGAAAGTGGTGGTATCATTGCTTATTATTTAACTTGTTTAAGATGATGTATCCATAAAGTCAGATATAGATATGCTGTGATATTGGAATTATAAATAAGAAACAAAAAGGTTAAATATCGTGAATTATTTAATCATTTGTTAAACTGTTATAGCACAAAAACCTAACATATAAGTCACAGTTAAATTCAGACTACATTGTCATTGATGAACCAACTTCATATTTCGCACAATACAATCATATGCCTTGACATAGAGGCTGTCCAATTGGGATTTAACTTTACCTAATTAGGGCTCACAAATTTCCTCTGTGTGTCTTAATAGCAGCCGGGCATCTGAACATTGGTGATAGTGTTCGATGTGGAAGCAACAAAGCAGGAATACAGGACGCATCGCCATTGTCTAAGAATATGATGCATAATAGTATTACATTAATAAAGATGATGAAACAAACAATGAACAGGAAGGTAGTCGTACCTTCAATATAAATATATAGCAAATGAAAAAAATATGGCGAAAGTGGTGGTATCATTGCTTATTATTTAACTTGTTTAAGATGATGTATCCATAAAGTCAGATATAGATATGCTGTGATATTGGAATTATAAATAAGAAACAAAAAGGTTAAATATCGTGAATTATTTAATCATCTGTTAAACTGTTATAGCACAAAAACCTAACATATAAGTCACAGTTAAATTCAGACCACATTGTCATTGATGAACCCACTTCATATTTCGCACAATACAATCCTATGCCTTGACATAGAGGCTGTCCAATTGGTTTTTAACTTTACCTAATTAGGGCTCACAAATTTCTTCTGTGTGTCTCAATAGCAGCCGGGCACCTGAACATTGGGGAAGCGTTCGGTCAATGTCGCCCATCAATGTTAATTTCACGGTGTGCCAGCGTCACACATAATGGCCTAACATTGGGTTAGTGAATCATGTTGACTGGCCCATGCAATAGACTGCCAACGAACATTTATAATACATTGCTACACAATTCAAACAATATAATAATCCCCTTATATTTCATCCCAGCAAATATATACGGTCAAGTAGGCCACATTTCGAGTGTGGCCTAGAGGAGCGAGAATATGTGAGCGACAGGTTATCTAGTTTATTAAGATCATGACACTTCACAACAAAAACCTAAATTATAAGACAATGAATATAGGTTTAGCTATAGAAATATATATAAATGTGGAGGGTGTTATATCCAAACGATACTGAATTAGACATGTTTGCCCTGATTTTGTAACATTTGACCTTGAACTATAGCCTTGACCTTTGACCCAATGCTATTTATCATTAATATACAAACAATAAAACTACTATAAAATAAGTAAAACTACTAACTATCAGTTGTGTGAATATATAAAGTGATTTTCTGTTTTTCCCGATCACGTAAAACCACTATTTTGTACCGAGATAGGCGAAAAAATGTAAAATTCGTTATTTCAAAATGCTTAATGTTGTGAGAATGCCATCACGCGGTTTCATAAAGTACAATACCCATATAACATGAAAACCTTGAGAAAAAAACTTTGGACCCACTTTCCAGGTTCAGCTCATGGCTCCCTGACTATATGCATAGGCCTATGATACTAAAGAGTGACATATCGTCACAGATAAAATAGATGTTCGGCACACACTAAAAAAACCACTTACATTAACGTGTTTGCAATTAAATTATCACACCGAGACAGTTCCCGATAGAAAACCAACATTTTAAGTAGAAATTAGGTAAATACATTAGGGGTATTCGCCAAAAATATGTGAAATATATATCTTACTTTTCACTTCCCTCCTCTCAATACAGGGTTCCTGGCTATTTACATGCAATATAATATATAAAATATGAATTTTTGGTTAAAAAAATTGTATTCGCAATTTATATCGATTTATAGCAGAATTATATCAGTTATTATCCATTTTAAATTATGTTGTGTATTCAAATTGCGTATTATACACCCTAGTTTTATGTCTCTGGCTATTCATTAACATTAAAAACTGCTTGAAATCATGTTTTAGAATCAAACAAATGTCCATTCGAAGTATGCATTTCGCAGCATACACACATGTACACTCTAAACGCGACATTTCAGATGATGATATTTACAGATGATCATGTCTTTAGACGTCAGATTCTGACGTCTAAAGTCGATCCCCACCTGGTGAAGATCATAATATAACCTACACTTGCCTGAAATTCCAGCCATAACGTATGAGTGGTGCCACAAGACGCTGAACGTCTAGTGACACGATAATCCATGTTGACACTAAAAGTTGCCTTTTTTTCAAGCTAATTCATTGTGTCGCCCAGCGATTAATTTTGAGTGACAAGACTATCATAACACTAGAAAGTGTACTTCTAATGAAAATCCATGGTTGCCCCACCAATTGCATTCGATGCAATAAGTCACACTCAATGAACAAGTTACCAGGTTCGATACCATGTCAATAAATACTATCGCATTTATATCTTTACCGGATGTAGATCTTCACGCAAACGTATAAATATTTTCACCGGATGTATATATTTACCTGCTATATGTAGGTATACAATCTGGCCAGGTTGTAGCACATACAACATTTCAGTACATGCACGTACACAATAAGAAAAACAGGATTATGGACATATCATGAAACGAAGCAGTACATTCACAATATATCATACTGCGTATCTATATTGCATCAGAGGAACAATATTGACTTTGCTAGACTCAATATCTAGCTATAATAATGATCGTGCACAATATCCTACATTTCAGATATATTATGAAATGTTATTGTCCTAAAAATAAATGTTATTTTTATAAGCATTAAATTGTGTTCTTAATAATACGTTTAAAATGTAACTTACCTCAGAATTACCATTCAACTGTGCACTATCCACCAGTGTACGTTTTCAAGATGGCGAATATTTGTATATAAAGCCTTCTAGAAAAAAAAATACACATACAATCCACCTCTTACTAATGGAGATTGACCGGACGCGTATGTGCTACAACCTGGTCACATTGTGTACCTAAACTTTGTACAATATATTTTAACATATCGTCATTAGTACACAGGGTCTACAGACACAAAATAGTTCGTATCGATATACAGCCTTTTAAACACAGATTTTAAATATTTGTCAATTACTGTAACATTCCTTCTGATCTGATTAAACTTACTGAACATTCGGACAAGGCTAAATATGATAAATAAGCTGATAATATGAAAAACAAAAGTAAAATTTAACCATAAAGAGCAGGTTAATTTTTACACTCGGGTGAAAATATATATACGCCGGAAGTCAGTTTTCTGTAAGAAGATTCACACCCGGTAAAGATATTAATGCGATAGTATTTATTGACATGGTATCGAACCTGGTTACACACTTACAATCAGGGGGGGGGGAGGGGGGGACGGGTAATATGGGACAACGCTGGAAAACAGCTGCGGTTGGAGACAAGGGTTTGCACAGCTGCCCCCTGGCTAGTAGACTTGAAACTCCAGCAGCTCACGAAATTTGAGGTCATTGAGACGGAATGGCGAATGCAGGACTACATATTTATATTTTATCCGCTTTTATTTAAAAAAAAAAACAATATCTCCTAATGAAAATATGCGGGTAATACGGGACACTTTTGTTAGAAAATGGCACATGAACAGTATTTTATTTTTCGTTGCCATGGTTTCACATGATAATTTCAATATATGTGAGCCACGTTACCTTGAAATTCCAATAATTGAAATCAGAATTTTTGTGTTCCTACTTGCCACATTTCGAAACTGATGTCCCATATTTACCTCCTGTCAGTCCCATATCGTGCGCCGGATTTACCAGTAGGCCACATAGGCCATTGGTCTAGGGCCCACCACATTTGGGGGGCCCACTGAAACCTTTCTTGCGCGCGCGTTCCATGCGACATGCTCATTCTCTCACATAGGACTTTGTATCAATTGTAGTTTTGGGGGCCCTGTTCTGTATCATATTGGTACAGCAACTGTTGTGATATAATGATAATGTTCATGAAATTCATGTTTTCTTGATGCCTTTGACTGAAGCAGCATCTGACAGGGAGCCCTAATTCCTATTCTGTACCCATCGGTGTATAACTGGTTCCGATCATTGAATAACTGGTTGGGCCCCTGTGCTTTACTGACCAATGCTGATAATTTAATAACTGGTAGGGGCATGTTAACGTGTAGCCTTGCTGCCTATAACAATATGTATCATGCTTAGCCTGGTACTTTTGGAGGTTTATTAAGCGCGGTATCAGCAAAACTGTAACCATAAAAAAACGTATTTTTGTTGACACTGTTTGTATTATGTCATAAATAGTGTTAAATCAATTATTTCAAAAACTAAAGGGTAAATCTATATGGTGACAGTGACTGTCATCTTATCAAATTCTGCATCAGTGCATGTTACGTTTCGACGAATTATACACAGAATCTAATTTTAAAAGAATGCAAATTGATCTTCTTAATTGCTCAAAATTATTAATTTCAACTAATCTAAAAAAACCCTGCCTATCGGGGCCCAATAACTCTTTTAGCCTAGCGCCCTCACAGACATAAATCCGGCGCTGCCCATATTACCCGCCATGGAGGGTAATATGGGACAAATTTCAAAATCAAGTAACTCCCATTATCTATGCTTTCAGTGTCGATATTTAAATTTTTACTATAGATGTCTACTGGAATTTTTACCTTGATTTATTTAAATTTATACGAAGTAATAGAGAGCTGAGAGAAGGTACAACTAAAGTGTCCCATATTACCAGTCCTTCCCCTAATAAATAAATATTAGCTTCTGGAGACAAGCCCAATACAAGTCTGTTAGTATTAGTCATGGCTGTCAAAACATAATGCTGATTCACCAGGCATTGGGTTAGGTTGGCTTGTTTCTATCATAAAAGTGTTTTATATGGCTTGTGTTGATTTACCTTTGATTTAATGTTGATTTAACGTTAGCCCACCGTCCACGACGTTGGTCCAGCTTTAAACCAACATTGATTCAACGTATTGTGTTTGCTGGGAACCTGATTGTTGATCTAATGTGATTATGATGCAGGTGGTTAATAACCATACACGGTTGTCGACTTGTTTAAAATAGGTAAACATGCTAAATGGGAAGAATGTAAACTGGACCTTGTAAGATCACTGTCGTGAAGTGCACCCTCAGTGTTTGTAAACGATTGTACACACTTGTTCATCAATTTTTTCATATATAAATTAATGATAGCTGATAATATTTCAAAAGACAGTAGAAAACATTTCATTCACAGCGGTGTAATCCAACATAGACCTGTGTGATTGACTAAGTTAAAGGAGTAGTCCATTGTGTACGAACAGTGGGACACATCTCTACCCGGAAAGCACCAGGCTCAGTGGCGAAACTAAAATCAGAAACATACGTACCTTAGCTTAAGCAAATGTTCAGCTGAACTCACGTGGCTGTGGACATGCCATAATGTTTCAGCTAAAAAATCATTTTGGCACACATACTGCCGTCGGTTACGTAGATGTGTGATGTGTACAATAGCCTACATAACCAGATGTAATTATCATTACTAGTATAGAGAAATTGCATACATAAATGATAATATAACATTTTTAAATAGTATAATGATGTGAAAAAAGGTATCGTGTGTTTTAATGTATATATTCATTGATGCCGAAAACATACGGTTTGATAAAATATTCTCGTATATATCTCAATTATTGACAACGATGTGATAAATTTACTGATTTCATGGCGGCGAATTTGAATTTTGCATGATGGTGATGTTACATAAATGTATCGTGTGTTTTATTGTATTCCTTGATACCGAAAACATATGGTTTGGTGAAGTGATATCGTCTCAATTGATGATGAAAATATCATAATTTCAGTGATTTCATGGCCGCCATTTTGAATTTAGCATGATAATGATGTCGATGTATCGTTTATATAAATAATATAGTGTATCGTGTGTTTCATTGTTTTTCTTGATACCAACAACATATGATTTGGTGAAATAACACGTCTCTATCTCAATTATTGAGGGAGATATGATAAAAAAATTTTAACAAACCTTCAATGGTGAGAAACCTACATCCGCCTAGATATCATAATAGGTATACCACAGATGCATAATCAAAAGAGTGACATAATGAAAACACTAAAAAGTCAAAGTTGGCTGGCGGACTAATGTACGAGACATATGCAAAAAATATAACTTGATATGGAGGACCAATTACAACCCGGTTTTTAAATAAATAACGTTACTCCATTAAACTCTCAAATAATACGTTGTAGCTAGATTGTTTTTTTTGCTATATGATGAATGATCTCAAAAATATTTTTATCAACTATCCATCAAACAGATAAACAAAACTTGAAATCATTAAAATCAATACACCGATTCTTGAGATATTATTTTCTCCTAATTTTTTCCAGATTTTGCTAATTATGGATACTAATTACATGTTAATTAGGTGGTAATCGCTTCAGATTTGACTGCTCTATATCATTATCATCAGGCCATACTCGTATCTCCGCTATCTCAGGATGGTGTGATATACGAGGACCACTTGTTTTATACCGAGTGATATATAAATAGCGAGATATGACACAACGGTTTCTTACATTTAGCATATCACTGCCACCGACCAGATCACTACGCCTATATTGCATTTATTATACACTTGAATCGTCTAATTTTCTTTATAATATGTGGCTCATTACAATCTCTGTGGCATTTCTTCTTTGCAGTGCCAGTGCCGGTAAGACTCTTAGTTTATCATTTTCGTAGATTTTAGTGTAGGAATAAATCATTTTTTGAAATAGACATTGTGCTATCACCATGCAATCTTAGCATCCTTAAACAAAATTGGTATTGGTTTTCTCACGAATGCCAATGTTTTGTACGCGACATATAAGCTGTCGTATTTGAAACACCGCCATGCATTATCGCAGCTTTCCTTTTTGATCAGTATTCAAATATAAATACATTGTTTTTAGTGGCAAATTATAATCTTGAGCGCAATCATCACCTTCAAGAGTATATAAATGGTCTTCTTCAAATGGAAAGGATGAGCTATTTAATTTAGCTCGACAATATTGTTTCAGTGCACTACCACAAATAAAAGATTCATCCAAACAAATTGGAGAAACAATGTTCGTGGCAGTCGGCGTTTGCGAAACACAATGAGAAATGTCTGTCATCAGCAAGAGGTATGTCTATGCTAGATAGACGAATCTTCATTCTCCTTCGGAAGCATGTCCCCTTAAATTAATGGAGACTGTGTATCTCTCCATGGTCAGATCATCTTCAGAATAATCTTTAGCATTAATGGGACCCCTTTAGACAAAAGACATTGACAGGCCTATGAACATAATATCATAGCCAATATCACCCTGGTGGAATATTTTGGCATATGACTATTCCTGATCGGAATTCTATTCCACAGCACCCATGGAACCAAAAACTGTGGCAGCGTCGGGAGTGAGCTGGTCGACTAGGTCTGCCAGCATTTCCCCTCCCCAGCATGATACTCCACATTGGAAACTTACCAGATTTGGGTTATCATTGTCTTAGATGGGATGTTGACGCCACGATCCGAGCGCAGTGGGTTGCCCCTGTGTCAGTGTGCATGAGTGCACACAAGCAATTTGTCATTAGAAAATATATATCGTGAAAAAATTTAGGACGTAAATAGTTAAACAGCCAATTATTTCAGTCCTGGCATATCGTTATAGTAATGTTTTAATATAGATAATACTGTATTTTTATATCTATCTATTTTTCAGTTGAAATCTACAAAGACACTACCTACCCTTACAAGCCTGGCGCCCTGAATACTGAAGACATCACATTCAACCCCGCCACGCAAGATGAGAATCAAATACCCATGCACACCATAGGTTAGTGCTCGGAGAAACCACATAACCATTCATACTATTATTCAGCGATCATATTGGAAAACATCCACACTTTCGTGTACTCCTACTGTGCTACATGTAGAAACAGGAAGTTTAATCTGTTTTTACTTTCTTTACTAGTGTTTTACCCGGTTGAGCGCCCTGAGCAGTTTCCCGTTGTTTACATGGTGGGAGGCGTGGACGGTCTGTTCCCAGGGGCAGCGTACAGTACTGTGCTGTCAGCCCTCACAAGTCACGGCTATATTGTGGCGGCACCATGGGCCTTAATGGGTGTAGACGGTGCCGATTTCTCCGTGGAGGCCCACTTGGAGAACATTAAATGGGTAAGATGTATTATCATTATATAATTTATATATATATATGCAAGAACTCCCTTGACCACGTACATATAATTTCCATCAAAATATATTACTGTAAAGAACAGTTTGAGAATCGCATATTTTACCAGCTGAAATGGCAATAATTTTTTTAGTCGAGATAAGTCTAATCTAAAAGCTATGTTTTTTTAATAATTGAGCTGCATGTGATTTAAATTAAGCACAATTAACATAACTAATATTTGACTATGACATATTTAGACTGGTACATAATTATCCAGTATATAATATTCCCACTCTTACGTTATACATGACAGTTATAAGATTCACAAACCCAATAAAATATCACACAAATAATCAGTGATTTCCTTCCAACAAATCGAATAATAATAGGCCTAATAATTATTGGCCATTGGTGTTTCTTGGCCCCGGTTTCACCAACTGGACCAGCTGGATCGTCATGGACATAAAGCTACGGCCCCACCAAACGCCGCGCCGCGCCGCGCCGCGCCGCGCTGTGCGGCGCTGCAAAATGCAGCAAACGTGGCCCCACTGTAGGAGCTGCGCGGTGCGTGAAAACCCTGTTTTTTCGATGCTGATTATGCATGGAGGGGACTTTTGTACGACACGTGACAACGTCGAAAAAACGCGGCGCCGTGGAAGATAAACTTTTCCCTGCAATGATAAACAGTACAGTTTGCGTGTTTGTAAGGCGCGGCGTTTGGTGGGGCCGTACCTTAAGTCTGTCTTAATCTGACTGATTGGTTGAGACTTTATCACGTTTTGATATTTAAGATAACATTTTGACTGAAGTGATTTGGCGAAACCAGGCCATGGTTGTAATATAAAATCACAGGGGCCTACATATACATATCTATATCGTAGGGTTTTCTTTCCAGTTGAAGATGAACCTTCACAATGAGATACCAGCTAAAGCACGATGGGACATGATGGGGTTCGCTTGCCATTCGGCTGGCTGCGGCACAACTACACTATTGTCTAGAGCCAGACCGGATCTAGCTTTGGTAAGAAAATATTTTATCCCGATTGACGCGCCGCTGGTCTCTGACTGTAAGTCAGCCCAAGGAATCCCTATCAAGATACCTTGGTCAGCCTACCTGAGATGAATAATCCAAAGTATGATATTGAGAAATATTTGGAATTGTGTCAGCATTAGATAGTAGGCCTAGTATCTAGTACTGTTGTGGCAATACAAATGTCCACTGGTCCAGGTTGGAGAACTGTTCACCCTTGGATATGAAAGGGTGTATCTGCCACTTTGTAAAGTTGCAGATACACCCCTCCATGTCCAATGGAAAGTGTTGTCAAGATCCCAGCACGGAAAGAGTAGACTATTATAATGGCCATAGTCCCATAACATTGGTATATTCTAATGAACAAGAGCTAACTAAGATTATTATGATGACTTCAAATTGTAAAAAAACCATGATTTATACAAAAATATTTCGGCGTGGTCAGGGTTAATAACTACATATATAACTCACAATACAAGTGGCATCTTGTTTGCGATCTGTGCCTAAGAATTTATTCTATTTCAGTAAATATTTTTTCCTTTAGGTAAAGCAGTTCGTAAAACCACAAAAGCATTACTCTGGTTAAATCACGTCCACTATTTGGTTGTGGTACATTTGCAGGCCAATGTGATGTGGGAGCCGGTAGCCGGTGAGGTGCTTGACGGGATAGAGTTTCACAGTCCTAACATGATCATGGGGACCAAGCTGGGTGGACGCTGTGTGGTGGATGCCATCAATCATGTCACTCACTTTGAACACTGGACATGTCCTAAAATACTCATGGAAGTAGAAGTAAGTGCAGCAAAGACCCCCACAAAGATCACAATGGCATATTTTACATATCTAAAATAATTATTTTTATCATTGGTTAGAATGGAGTTTATGTAGATCACATTGGTATTAGTTAAGTATACTCATAATACTGAAAATAGAGTGTGTTATTTTAGGGCTGCTGCAAAGTTAAAAAAAAATCCCAAACATTCAAAAAAATTGCAAGTGGGTGGGTGGGTCTAGGGCCATTTTGGATAGAAAATGGATAATTGGAAAATCCACATAAATCGTGTCGAAGATTGGGTAAAAAAAAATGGACAGGGGGTTGTGTGGGTGGGGTGAGCTCTATCCAGATTTTTTTTGGATGTCAGGATTTTTTTAACTTTGCAAGGCCCCTTATAGTGCTTTCTTTTTTTATTATTTTTTATTGATTTATTTGTGTATATTGCTATTTCCCCGCCCCTAATTAGTGTTAATTAACCATGTTAAATCCGCAACTCATGAAACTAAAAATGAAACTAAATCTTTCTTCGGTCATGCACAGCTTCAATACCTGATTTTTTTCTTATTGAAATACACTTCAGTCATTGATTCACTTTTCAGATTATATCGAATGGAATTAATTATCCTCTGCATAATGCTTCATGCATGTTTATGTCTAACAATTCAAGTTAATTCATTTTGCCAAGTCTCCTTTGTTACTTTTCAGGAATACGGACACTGTGATATACTGAACGAGAACGCCTGGCAAAGTGATTATATAGCCCAGTAAATATGAGATAATAATATAACTGAATATGCTGACTGAAAGCTGGGTCAGTATCGCAGACGGTGGTCTAGCTTTGAGCCATCATATAGGCCCTATTTGATATTTTTCACTTATACGTTTTTGATTCGTTATATTTAAATAATGTATTATTATCTAACCTTGTAAATAAAAATTAAACGGTACATAAATAAAAATATTAAGGTTTTTTTACTGATATTTATTATATAACGTCACTTTTAGCGTATTGGTCTTTTTACATATTTCAAATTAATTGTACAGACACAGGGGCGTGCGCAGTTTTCCGATATAGAGGGGGTGTTGGGTCAAAAGGTAAACTTTAGAAAAATATTTATACAAATGTATATTAGACGCTGCTAGAGAGAGCAAAAA
>OZ024902.1:30961943-30984443 GCA_964017125.1 Flabesymbios commensalis
AATATATTGTCCCAACGCTGGTTCAACGTAGATGAAATTGGCTCAATAGATCATTTTTTAATCTCTATTCAAGTATCAGCCGCATGTGACCGTGGGTTGCAACAACACATGTCATTTGTTCGGCCTACAGGTGAATTACAAGTGTTTACAATGGGTATCTGTTTTCAATTATTATAAAGATACACTCCTACATGAGAGACAAGGAATGGGACTCCATAATCTAACTTTTATCAATATGTCATGAATCCTCTCAAAATCACAACGCCTAATAATGTAGTCCCTATTACAATTATTGTATTGTCTCAAGTGGATGGACATGTTTTCGAATAAGTTTGTATTCATATCGACGTAACCTAATAACGTACTTGAAATAACATTTGGCTAGGCTTATAACGAGATTATATTCCAACGAGAACGATACCCCTCCCTCGACAACCCTATGTTACAAAGTGATGGGCCTAAGACTCAGACTCAGATTCATTTTCAGACTCAGATTCATTTATTTGATCAAATAAAAACATTTACATATTTTGATTATTAGCATAGCAATGATCAGGAGACCTCCACTAAAACCGTAGGTCACTATCGTGGAGGCCACCTTAGAAAGAAAACAATAATTGAATATGTATAATAATATTGGATAATTGTTGGGCCGACGTCGTAGAACCAACATCGGGCCAACGCCCCGTGCGCGCAGGATAAAAAAACCTAAATAACATTATACGTCTTATACACATACATAACCATCGGGGATATTAAATTCTAAATTATAAAAAGTTAATAAAAAGTTTTTGGCGTACATTGACATACCTTCGATACTGTGGGTGGTCAATTTTTCTTTGATATTTATTGCACAGTTGTTTATGGTTTCTGGTATAGAAAAAAATAATGATTCTTTTGCAAAATCATCTTTAATGCGACATTTGTATAGATCTTGATTCCTGGTGTTATGTGTGTGATTATTTGCTTTAATAAAAAGATTTTGAAGGTACAGAGGTAAGTTATTTTTAGATATTTATAATAGAATTTCAGCTGTTTCATTTTGAATATGTCTTCAGTTTTTAAGAGGCGCAAGTTTCTAAAAATTGGATCACAGTGTGCAAATATTTTGCTAAACGTTATGATTCGGAGACATTTTTTTAGATTTACGTGATTCGAAATGGATTATGTCCCCAAACTAGCAAAAAATAATTTATATGTGGCAATACAAGGGAGTTGTAGAGTAAAAGTAAAACATCTATTGGTACAGTGTGTCTTAGTCTTGTCAATATCCCAATTACTCTTGATATTTTTAATGATATGTGATCTATATGGTTGTTCCAATTTAAATGTTTATTGATTAATTATCCGAGAAAATTAAAATTATTGACACAATCGATTTTGTTTCCATCTATTTTTATTTCTGGTTCTATAATTTTTTTCTGTGGCTGATGAAATAATATGCATTTTGATTTAGGTACATTAAGAGATAATTTGTTAACTTTGAACCAGATAGATATTTTACATAATTCTCTGTTTATTAAATTATTATTTATGCCTTTCTTTGTTAATAAAGTTGTATCATCGGCAAAGAGAATAAACTAGAACAATTTACTTGAATTGTGGAGATCGTTCATATATCAGAGACAATAATGGACCGAGTATTGAACGTTGCTCCCAGTCTTGTTTTGTTGTAATTGCGTGCAGTTCAGACTCTTACGCATTAGCCTACATGAAACACGGTGCATAGCTATATCCGAACAAATCACAATTTCAAGCAATAAAAACTGCTTTGATTGTGGAAAAAAGGGATCACTTGTGTGGCTTTCTGCACAATCATGGCAATATCGCGACAGAGGGAAGCTCGAAGCCGGGACTATGCCTACTCTTATTTCGAATGACTTCAAGGGTTCTTTATAGTGCACAGTACCATAGGCAGCACTGTACACTCCAGGCCTTTGAACCTGTTACATCTAGGTTACAAGCCCCATTCGATACGGATGTGTTATTTCTGTTTAAAGCTTTTAACTTGTCTAACTTAGAGATACAGCAAAACTAGTCCATTAACATACAACATAGATAATTTTACTCAAGAACGTTGAGATATGTCGGGAATATGCGGTACTCTTATCAAATGAATTCAATAGCTATTTATAAGGTACAGTACTATATACATGTATATAGAAAGCATTGCACATAGTTTGGAGTATGACAAATATCCATCTCAACTGGGATTTGAACTTTGTTGGATTCGACTCAGCCGAACTATCTGCGCTGGCTGAGTTGGCTATGAATAGCACAAAATATCGAAAACAATTATTATATAGTACCTATTTGCTGAGGAATTATTTGATACAACAGACCTATAGTTTGTTAGCCGTGATAATGAATAGACTGCATGAAAAATAAACATCAACATTATTCTTGGATACGCAGCATGTACGGCTATATCTATATCTATTACGAATAAGTAAAAATAGTTTGGATAAAATTAAGGATAGCTCTGTCGTTAGACATTAAAGGAGCAAAATATTAATTTATCTTATACTTCTTAGTGTACTGGAATTCGGGTTCTTTTCCAAGTAGCTCAACCTGAGAATCAAAAATGCAATGCGAAACTAAACATTCTTTATTGTGATAATGACCACTCCGATCCATGTGCGGTGACAGATGGACTCTCCTAGTTGCGTAATACGCTATATTCCTCCACGTCAGGATCCGCTGGTGGTTCGTCCAGTGAATTACACTGGATTTATAGGTCCTCCTCTCGCCAGGGACACTGCTTTATGGATCTTCCGCCGGGATGTCCAGGGGAGGGCGGGGAAGTCCCGCCAATCTGCACATACCCCCTCGCCAATAAGCTTTCTGATAACGCAGGGTATGGGTGGGTGTGTTTCTGATCCCACCTCTGACACCAAAAATCGAACCCGCTGCTGTTTTACTGCTGGACCAGCGTCAGCGACGCTGGCCCAGCAGCAAAACATCGCGAGGCCAACTACTCTGTCCACCTGGGATGCTACCGGACTGACTCCATCCACGGCCACGCTGCTGAGCCTACAAAGAGATGAGCGGGATGAATTATTGAATAGGCCGGTTGTTTGTACATAAATCGATGCCCCTGGGGGGGTCACTGGCTGCATTGCCGTGCTGTCCTGCATCTGGCCGCTACTCTGCGGGACCACTGTGGCATGCGGGGGGTTGACAAACACACCGGTTGACTGGGTACTCCGTGCATTATCAGCTTCTCCTCAGAACCCCAACTTATTTTAATTCAGGATAATGACACTTTTCATAGGAATTTGTCTCCAACATTCTAAAAATCATATATAAAATAAGATTCTATATTCTATATTTTATTCGTAAGTTTTATATGCGATAATATGTGCACAGTATTCGTAATATGAGTACAATGAGTACAAGAACATATATACATTACATTTTGTAAATTCATTTGCTTTGGAATTTGAATGAGCCAAATTTATATTTTGTTTTTCTTTTTCTTTTCTTGGAAGTTTCAACCAGAATTCTATGATAAAGTTACTTAAATACCTCTTGTTTTAAATTATTGTAAATTCAGATGGTGAAATAAGAAAGTAAACTATTGATTGACTGCGATAAAAAACGTTTTCAGTGTCACAGACGGTGGTCCAACACAGTTTAAACGTCATGTGTTTGTTGAGAAATCAGAAAATATTTTTACTGTATGAGATTGTGAGTGTGAATTTCCATGGACTGTGTTTCGCATTGTTTTACGCGAGCGTCATATATGCAAAATCACCCTCACCTCTTTTTGAGCTTGGCTCACCATTTTCTCCCAGTCCAAAAACCTCGGGAAATAATCCAGTATACCTCTCTCATGTTTGTGTGTTGACCCATACAAGTCTAACACCTGACCTCAAATATGTTGTGTCACCCTATGAGACACGGGTACAACGTTAAACCAACATTTGTTTAATATGCCGTGTTTGCTGGGTTGTCGCATTCGTGCATGACATAGCGAATATAAAAAAAACACATTTTAAAATAAAATGATATAAGCCAATAAACGAATCATGTGTTATCTCTCTTTTATTATTTTGTATTTTAATCATCTTGACGTGAGGATGTTAGGCCTTCGATTGGATGAGTAAAGGTCGTGAGTTGGTCATATTAATACGGGTAATAGGCTGCAAGGAAGGTCAAAATCTTACAATAAACCATGTATTTCATTCATGTAAAACCTTCTGCATTTCGTAAATAAAAAAAACAGTTGTCAATAAAAAATAAACCTATGCTTTTGAAAACGAGCATTGTTCACAATCCAGCCAAATTTCTTGAAGAACCTTTCAAAGCAAGCTGAATGCCGATTTAGCAGATTAGACTAGGCTGACAATTTCTTTGAAAGTTTACTTCCAGTAGGATGTAGACAATCCCAGTGAGTGCAAAATTATGTCCAAAGTGATGGATATATTGGGCTGATAATGGCCGCCTGCTATTCCCACGGAGCCCATTAAGGCTCTCTGATCGACCCCATACCCGCCACCTACATTACAACGTTGGTTTACTATTCGGCCACCGTCATTGCTGTTGACCCAACATTGAGCAGCATCTAGGCTCACTACTCAGAGACCACCGTTGGGTTTTAAAAGTGTATGTGTTATATTGAGTGTTTGCCCAATGACATGATATATGCCACAGGATTGGCTCAGTTTTATATCGAATTATTTTAGAACAAGATTTTATTGAATGTTCTTTGGTGTATAGTAATATAAGAAAGGATTCTATATCCATATTATTGATGTATATGGAATCCTTCTCTATATTACTGTCCAGCAAAGAACATTCAAGAACATTTTGTTATCAGAGTGACGGTTTCAAAATAGCTAGTTCATTTTCCTGTATGACCTTGGGAGGTTAGGGTCAAGGTGAGAATGGACTTAGACATTACACCAAACGCATGTACTTTTACATTTATGATCAACGACCTTTAGTTTCAATATCAGGGTACCAGGAAATTTTAACGACTTGAATAAGTAAAGTAAACTTGAATAAACAAACGAGAATAAGGAAACAGAATCAGTTACTAACTTCGCGGATCTTGTTTGACCTCGACTATATTATTGTCTATGATATCCTGTTTAGTGGAGAGATTGTAAATAAACCATCCCACGGCTGTATAGACCAATCACCACAAATTGTGTCTTCTTTGAAACAGGAACAACATAAAGGTAATGTAAATAATTGTCTTTTTATATACAACAGTATTCGTAAAAATCATCCGCTAGCAAATGACGTGAGTGAGCTGACACAGTGTCATCTATCAGTTACACAAACGGGGTTAACTCACCGAATGGATAAGTGTGCATGCTTTTAAATCAAAACTGTGAGCATCCAATTTCTGACGTTGGTTTTGAAAAACCGTGAACATGGTAAGATTGATTGACAACATGGCTTCACTCGACACAGCCAATCATAGACAGAGGTTAGCATAATAATTTATGCATAATTCTTCATCTAAAGAACGTGGCGCGTATCCCTGGTCGTGAGTGGAATAGGGCTCTAAAACTACATGGCAGGACTTGTCTCACAGAGTCAAGGTCTTCTCGTAGACGATAATACACCCGTAATTAAACTATGCAATATTCAGCATGTTATTTAATCTGTTATGACAAGAGTGAACTAGGAAAATCAATATGCCTCGAAAAAACATACTTCTAATCTCGGATTGTCTCGTGACCCTGCTTCTTAGACCAACAGTCTGGTAATCTATTATTAACAAAGCTTGTCTGGTGTCGTACAGTGCGAGTGATCATGAAATAAAAAAAACAGAACACCATCACATCCCCACGAATCTATAATGTCCTACATGTAATACACTTCAGCTCATGGGAAACTAATATAATTATTAATATAATATAATAATTAATATAATCATTTTTAATAATATTTCTTTATCATTTTCATTCTAGACACATTTGATTCACAACTAGACGCATTCCCAAAATTAGGGACTAGGTAAGTGTGATAGAGGAGTATTAAAATTGTAAAAATTGTTTGTGATGTTGAAATTTTAATCTATTAAGAAGCTGGGCCGTCTCGATCAACTGATCACACCAATATGAATACTATTTGCATTACGAATGACCTTTTTCAGCCTTAGCCTTTAAACGGCTAATCGTGTATATAGCCGTATTCATCCTTTTGGATTGTTCTTTCGGACAAAAAAGATTGAAGGAGAAATTTGCTAACTTTTTGCTAACTCAACCTGTACATATCTAAACTGTACATATCTAAACACTTTTTTTACCAACTTGAAGTTGTGGGTCGCGTTAGCGAGACACTACGTCAAGTAGGTGAAATGTATAACTCATAATTTGGCGCTTTAATGAATGCTTTAATTTATTTAGACTTGCAGCTCTACCCACTTCACTCCATTATAAAGCTCTGGGCCCGTATTCTCCCACAGTTACGATATATCGTAGGCTTCAGATTGGGCGTCTCGACCAATCCGAAGCCTACGAAATATCATAACGTGTACGCGAATACGGGCCCTGGCCAGTGGACAATTACCAGAAGGTTTTGATATTTACACACAGCAAGGAATCTACTAATCCAGTATACTGCGTCAGTCAAGGCTTCTATAATAATATGCCGCGCGTGCCACAGATCCATGAGTAGCAAATTATTCCAGGGACACAATAATAGATCAACGTGGCAATAACTGCTCTCTATAGTGCCACCTCTCGGCATTAATGTGTTAATAAGCAGATATTAACCATTACAGCGCTCAAATATGTTTGTATAAAACATGGAGACCAAAGGGGTTTTTCAATTTGAATTCATCAGTAATGTCTTAGTTAGTTGTTTTCGCTTCATTTGAATACCTATGTTATGGGTCTATCGCCATTATAAATAGTTTTATTCTTAGAGCGCGGGGATCGACTTTAGTCAGATTCTGACGTTTAAAGTCGATTCCCGCACTATAAGGGTTAAGCAATAGTGAACCATGACCAGTAAAACAGAGGGTGTTGAGCCAATGCTGTTTTAAGGTAGGATCAGATTCGTAGACGTTGGTCCAGCATTAAAACAGCATTGGCTCAATGCCTCATGCTTGCTGGGCAGAACAATATAGTTATAATATATATGGGCATATAATAACTGAACGAAGTGTACCCTGAGAGGGCTCGTGGTGCAGGGAATTTAAACTGATTACTGTACTGCTCATAATTCAGTAGGCTGGGAAGTTAATGAATGAATAGCATATTACTAAAAAATGTTTTTATTACAAACAAAACTGTTTTATTTACTGGTCCAGTTATGTGAAATAGATCGTGTGCTGGGAATGAAAACTGATTATTGCTCATATATTTAGTCTGTAGCGAAGTTTATTGTCTATGAATAAATTGATAGCCTTGTACTAACAATAATTCTTATTATGAACAAAACTGTTCTATTTATGTGGTCATTGCTTTGTTTAATTAGTTTCTAAATACACTTAAGACTAAAATAAGTATTAATGTTGAGCAATCGTCAACCTTTTGTAGCATCTCGTGTTTAATGTGAGAACACTGCCATATTCACCATTTGGTCACCAATAATTCCTTCTATCTGTGATCTGGGAGGGGGCCCTGTGCAGTGGTTAACCCATTAAAGCCCAACTTTTTTAAACATAGCCTCCGAGCCGAAAATGTAGCACATTGCTACGATTAGGCCATTAATACGTACTTTTTTCAATTAAAACAATTTTTTTTTTTGTTAAAGTGGTTTCTGGGATTGGCAAAATTTTTTGCCAGTGGGCTTTAGAGGGGTCAATGAAATGTGTTTAATGTGACCAGCACTGCTAATTACTCCCACGAGGCGTATCATATATAATTGTATTTGATTTCATACTGAGACTAGAGGAAGATTTGCTAGATGTTCCTGGACCTGCAATGCAGTCTTACGTGATACATGTTTATCATAGAGACCACGAGTTGAAACTGAGCCTTATTGGTTTCTCACAGATGAACTGCTTTGTGCCATGTTTACCAAAATAATCATGGTATCATGGTTTCGTCAATGCTGATATTCTCAGCCACATCTAGCTGTCCGAAAGCTCTTATATCTGTCACTTAACAAGACAAATTAAAGGTCACTCACGATATCATCAAACCTGTTCCGCCTCAGAGAATTGTGAATATCAGCTGATTCTGACCAATAAAACTGATGATATGGTAGTCGGTTGTACCCAGAGAGCATCTTTCCTTGGCCAGTCTCATGCGCTTGCTACCACAGGAGCCTGGCCGTATCGAGTACGATATCTGTCTATGTGGGCATCTTGGGTGTGTGTCTGAGATTTAAACCTCACTGGATGTTTCAGATTTATTTAAGGGTCACGAAGAATTGACCTCTTGTTCAGCTCTCATGCTTAGTTACCTGTTTCCGTTGCTAGATGTATTATATAGACATGTAGGGAATCTCACATTTTAGACAGCGAGGTGTACCGAACTCCCTCATGGCGGCCGGTATTCATATACTGTCCGCAATCGGGGAGTTTAAGTACACATTAGCGTGAGATTTCGAGCTTGTCTACATATATCATACCAACGGAAACAAGCAAGCTTTGCTCCCATGGAGCTGTCAACAGTTGGTCAAGCGCTGTCTGATTGGCCAGTCTTGAGACGCGCGACATTCAAGGTATATCTCTATTTAAAATCGTTGGACGCTAGGTTGATAGACCAAGGTATCGCCCTGCGGGCTCGTGGGTAAGATAACTTGTTAGGGAAGATGCCAGAGAGAAGCATGACACCTAACATGTTAGAGCCTCAATATTATCTATACCGATGCTTCTTCCCTTTTGCTGAGAGTACAGGTTGCACTCCCTCTGCATGATATCAATCAGATTGTGAGGGAATATTGAGAGAAATACGGTTCCAGGAGATTTTGCATTCTCTTTGCTTAAATCTAGGACACTTTATACATATCTTAATGACATCGTCTACTTCCTAGCTTTCTAAGCTGCTTTACAGTAGTTGGATCATCCCTCGCAGCGTATTCAAACATGGAGAGGATATCATTCACCATATATCATACACATATCCATCAAAGACACCATAAGTGCCTACTGGCAAATTTTCTTGCCAGTACCTACATTTTCAAATGCAATGTCTTCTAGTATATGTCATTTATCCGACAAACAATTATTATTAGAAAAGGATGAGGAATGTGCTTAACATATTAGCATGCTCGGGGATTTATTGCCAAACAGTCTACATAATAAACATAATGTATTTCGTTTCATCATTTTACAGAATGGTTTATTACTACAGACTATAATACCATGCATTATCCCACTGGCAAATTTTTTTGCCATGTAAATTATTAGTCTTTTTATGTACAGTTATGAATCTTTTTTCAGCATTACAATTACATGGCGAAAATCACCACACATGACAGTTTCTTTATGAATATTGACCTACATGTTGAGAGATATGTAATAAACTACTTATTGGTATCTTCCACGACCAAAAAGTAGCATTCTGGAATTACTATTTTCTGAAAAACGTAAGCGTTGTTAAACGTTGATATCAACTATCGATTGCAAAAAATGTACATTACCAACACGACAAAAGAGTTTACAACGGGTTCAAGTCATGTAGTTTTTTAAATATTTTTTTTTTATGGCGACGTCACACAAAAAGGTCATTGGCAAAAAAACTTGCCAGTGGGCTTTAATGGGTTAAAACTGCCTTCTTGGAAAGTCGGGGTTTTTCTTCCGCTCCGGCATTCAAGTTTCAAAGAAACGAAATGTTTCTTCCCCGTTCACTCGTAAAGAATAAACATTGTGGGGAGCCTCCGTGACCGAGAAGTAGCGATCTCGGCCTCAGATCGCCATGGTTAGAATTTCAAGGTTGTCATATCATTCATCTCACCAGTCTCAGGAGGTTTCCCTAGCCCAGTTTAGCATATGTGCACAAAAAATACCCCATACCCCATTTACTCCGTTTCATTTCATTTATTTGGGATCTGGAGTCTGTCAAAATTGATTTTTCACAGCTGCCCGTTACGTCCATAATGCCGTACGAAGGAAAAAGGCAGTATCTGCTTACTTTACAAGTAAGCAGATACTGTCTTTTGCCTTTGCAGAGCAGCATAGATTACACTGCTCCGTAAAGCCAGAAAGCGTTATCTGCTTACTTGTAAAGTGAACAGATTGGCTTTACATGGCAGTGTGACAGTGGACTACACTTCCCACTATGAGTCACCGCCCCCAATAGCGATATCTATACATGATATCATCCATCAGATAACTCTTTTTTATTAGCAAAACGACGGTTGATCCAATGTTGGCTTCATGTTGGTTCGGCGTTGCAGATGGTGGCCCAACCTTAAGCGATTATTGGATGAATACATCTTGTTTTCTGGGTTGCCATCTTAACCCTTTAAGCCCTCACGATGCATTAAAGCATCATTTTACATTCCTGAAAACAGACTTCAGTTTCATACAACTAGGGGTTTTTAAATGAAAATTTCCATGAAACCTGTTTACTAATACATGGCAATTCCCTTTCATTTTTAAACTACATCAAATCACCTTCATCCACTGCAAGTCGAGAATTGCGGCTTGTAGTGGATGAAGATGACAATGGTAAATTCTGGCTTGAAAGAGTTAAAGCAGCCGGTTCGTTATGCTTCACTGAACCTTAATATTCATCCTGCAGTGGACGTTCACTATGCTGCGCATGCGCGCCATTGCATTGTGCTTCCACACTGTTTTCTCAGCGAATCATGAAAATCCACCTACTTTAAGTAATAACTATTTGCATTGCACATGGCGTCTTGTCCACTGTCGCATTATTTGTCACATTATTTAACATTTCTATCATTTAGCTCTGTTTACGTCAAGATCAATTATAAATCGCAAGATAATCAGTAGTTTCCAATCGCCAGCAAATTTTCTTTGAAACATCACAAGAAATAAATTGTTCAAACACGCGTGTGTGAATTATGAAGTTTTTAATTCTAGGGGCCTCTATCTGTGCGCCAATATATTAATTACATATTATTATTTTTTCTATTTAAAAATATTTGTGGACTAATTGTTCAACTCCACTCAATTAAATTGCAAGGCATGCGGCAACTATTGCTAACATGTTTTCGACAAAAATACTTTACACCGCTTTCTGATCCTTTCTCTGTCATGTATGATGACTGGTGCAAATTGATCATATCGTGGGCGATAAAAAGTGGACTGAAGGAAGACAACAAAGGATGGATTGTGCAAGCAAGTTAAAATATTTGTGAAAGAAAAAAATGGTACCTGAAGATCGCCGTATATTTGGCTAAGTTGGATGGAAGTGAAAGGATCAGTTAGCCAGTAAATATGATTTAAATGGTAAAAAAGTGGTTCGCGATATTAGGCGTACGGCAAAATAAATGGACATTTTACGTACGATATAACAATATAAAGGATATGGGGCACATCAACACAAATGTTTAAAATACCGGAAGTATTTTCTGGATGAACAATATGCGCTCCAGCTCGAGAAATAGCTGATAAGGTGTATCAGAATCTTAGTAGCCAACATACGAGTATATGGTCAGTAAGATAGACAAGTGCATACATTAAATCCCGGTTATTGGCTGTGAGATCACAACCTTTAACAGTTTAAGTTAGGCAGAGGTTCAGGTATTCTGTATTTGGTATCTGCTCAATTTATCAATAACATTAGAACAATTTTATTCTCAGCAAAATTTTAACATGATATACTTGTAACCACCTGCAATGGTAACAAAAACTGCTCTGGGATCGAACCACCGAGTATGAGATTGACAGGCCTAATTGTTACCAATCTGGTCAAAGGGTTAACTCACCGTTAATGATCACTCCAGTCCGTCATACACTCGGCTACATACTTCGTGGTATATATATATAGGCTAAGCAATGCAATGCAATGCAATGCAATGCAATGCAATGCAATGCAATGCAATGCAATGCAATGCAATGCAAAGCAATGCATTGCAATGCAATGCAATGCAATGCAATGCAATGCAATGCAATGCAATGCAATGCAATGCAATGCAATGCAATGTAATGCGATGCTATGCGATACAATTCGATACGATACAATATAATGCAATGCAATGCAATATAATTCAAAGCAATAAAAGGCAAACTTATATATGCAATGTAATGTAAAAATAAAATCCACTTAATCAATACCATGGAATGCAATGTGAAACTAGAAAGCGTTGCTCGGAAACGAACACGAAAGCAGCCCTCCCTTATCGCTAGACCACTATTTTAAAATTGTTTGCTCCCAAAAGTTAATCAGGTCATTGGCTGACATTGCTGTGCATATTTGCCAAATAAGAAGATCTGCTGGAAACTTTTTCCTGAAACGCTCTAACAAGTATTTCTTTGTTAGTGGCCCTAGTAATTAAAGGGTTGATTATATGGGGATCAAAATGTTACAAAAAATCCCCCGGTGGTATATAATGGCTATGTGAAGTATGAGAAAGCAGAAATTTATAGATCAGCTATCATGCAAGATTTCCGAAATAATGACAAAAAAATTAAAAGAGCCGACTGGCGGCGGATTTTTTAGTGTGAAATTTGTCATGGGTTATCCTTATGTGAGACATTTTGTTTTAAATTCATGGTGCAGCCATTCTGCATTTCTTGAGTTGAGTAAATACCACAAATTTTTTGATCCCAAACGTTAATCAGGTCATTGGCTGACATAGCTGAACATATTTGCCAAATTAAAAGAAGATCTGATGGCAACTTCTTCCTGAAATGCGCTAACGAGCATTTCTTCGTTAGTGGCCATAGTAATTAAAGGGTTGATGATATGGGGATCAAAATGTCACCTAAACAATTTCCCAGTGGTATGTGATAGCTATGTGAAGTATGAGGAAGCAGAAGTTGATAGATTAGTAGCTATCTTGAAAACAAATAACTGCGGCGACAACGGCGGCGGTGGCGGCGGCGGACCCGTGTGGAATACAGTAAGCAGCCCGCCTCGGCGAGGGCTGCTTAATAAGGCCTACAGACATCCAAATGTGATGCTCTTGAATACAGTGTAACACAATCAAGAAGTGGTATGGAGTGCAATGCAAAGGCATATGTTATTATGTAAATAGAATGACCCATTGAAATAAACTGCAACATTTGGAATACAATGGAAATACATAGAAATGTGCTCATTTGCAACATGTTTTGTAAAAAGGTACTGAAATAGGAATCACCCGGTCACTTTAATTATCCAGTCTCCACACAGGCGTATAGACTATTGTATTGGCACTTTACCTGACCTCTGGTAATTCACCATGAAGCGAGTTTTAATTACTTTAATGTGCATGCTCAGCTACCATGATGTCTGCCACGTGTATAATGCCTTTTAATCTGCATGCGTGCACGCTCTCAGACTGTCTGCATGGTAGAGGCGGACATTAGGCACTGTACAGACGGTCTTTAACATGTACTTTCTGCTCAGCCAGCAGCGCGTCTACGTATGTGTTAGCAAAATAAAACTGCCTCATTGTCCATTCCATGCAATACGACAATTGCATGACATAAGAATCTTATGTTAATTACAGATGCAGTGCAGTACAGTTCCATATTGATACGGATGTTGACTCTCATTTAACAACTGTTTAGGTATCAATGCTGCTGGCATCAAGGAGGTATTTTCATGCTAAATGTCAAGCTATATGCATTGATCTCCCAGTACTTTTTCACAGCCCAGCAGAAAGAAGGCAGCGTTTCCCAATGTCGCGTCATGGCTGGGCCAGCGTCTACGACGCTGGCCCAGCCTTGACGCGACATTGGGACGACATTCAGGTAAATCAGCTGATGGTGGTCTTTGCCATACACGGTGGACTGCCGCGGGCGGCGGTTGTTGCAGGGCCACAGCACAGATGATGAGCACCATTAGGGGCGGCGTTTCATTGTCATAATTTGTGTGTGACGTCACCGGTTGTGTTATGCAGCGATCAGCGTGGGGCCGCTTGGTTTGCCACTCTGCAGAACAGTAAAGCCAGTGGTTGTCGCTGCCGCAGCAGTATCAGCAGCAGCAGCAGCAGCATCGTTAGCACCGGCAGCAGAAACAGCTGGCTCGCCAGAAAGTGTGCAGTCTTCTGCAGGCCGGCTTCTGGCCATTGCTGCCGTCAACTCTTGCTGGCATGGCTCCTGCAGCTCCTGCATGGTCACAGTGTGCCTCGTGACAACCGGCCGCTGGACCGTCAATACGCATCTACCCCGCCGACCAGTAGCCGTGACAGACGTCTGCTCGAAGATCCCATCTTATCCCGTCACCGGACACCCACGTGGCCCTATCCCCAGTGTGGACATCTGCAATGAGATCTGGACAGAGGGATTGAAGATGGCGCCGTGCCTCCTGCAGTGAGACCTGCTGCCTCTGAGTGCTGGCGACACCATGGCCAGACCATGATCAGAGCCATGACTTTATAAGGTGACAGCCTTGAAGCAACAGGAGGGTCAGGCAAGACACATACAGATATGCAGGCAGACAGATGTGTGTTGTCATTCTGCTGAGCCGACGCTATCCATCTAGATATGGTTATCAATCAGACATAACTGTCAACGCTGGCGCTCTTATCCCATCACATTGAATTCAGAGACTGAGTTAAGCCTTGGAAAATCCAGCTTGGAAGCGAACACTGCCGATATCCGGGAAATCTGCCTGAAACGCATCAGACAGAAATGACCAGTGTCCGGTAGTGTCCGGCTGTGTGATCTGTTTTGCACAAGACAAATAGACAGAGTGGGGGACCAGCACAGCCAACACTCTCACATCCTTAATGCTGTTCACGCAGCCCACACCACACAATTTGCAGGCGTAATTTATTGAGTGTTGTCTTGGGGAGGTTGCGCTCTGATCTTCAGTTCTCACCGCTCTAGCATGGTCCCCGCTCAGGACATCCCATCTAAATAGACCCGCCTAAAGCACTCCAATCAGCAATCTATTCTCAGCATACATATCATTGTAAATTAGAAATTAACTGGAATGCCCATTAGCCATCCCAATGCAGAGCATACCTTAATGGCTTTGTGATCTAGTTGATAACGTTAGAGCTCATACGGCAATTGGAGATGAATCCCTGTTTGCATTATGCGTTGGTGCAGAGCGTGGATATTCTTTGCTCATTATTGGATCTAAATGCTGAGCATGGCAGTGCTGGAACTGTGGCGGTGCTGAAGCCACCTGTTTAGGGCAGTCCGACCAAACAGGATTGCCAGAGAGCTGAGCCAGTTGCCGCGATACTCTCTTTACTATGCAAGGAGGGTATTAGTGAAACAGGGACCGACTTGATTGTCCACCATGCCTTAGTAGACGGGACCGCCGACATAGGCGGCTTCACATGTCTGGGCCGAATTGAGAAAAGAGACAGAACAGGATTAAGAAAAAAACACACAAAATTACCATGATCTCAAGGATAATTCAAACACTAGAGCAGCATCTAAACCTGCACAATTAGAATCGATAGTCACTATAAAAGGTGAGTTTAACATCGGGCAAACATGGCCTGTGCGATTTTTACCAACAGCTCAATTGTATGTATGTTTTTTCTTTTACCATAGGTATATTCCACATGTAAAAATATGTAGATGGAATGTTGGTGATTCAATAAGTTTCAATTGCTGAAGCAAAAACTTAGCTTTTTTGTGCCATTGAAAAGTTTCAAGATTGATAATAAACCTTTCTAATTTTATTGTCTGTGAAATATGGGGATCAGCATGCTGATAACAATCTGAATTAACCCGCCACCCAGGACTATAGTCGCTTTTAATCCATTTTATTAGCTGACCAAATCACTGTTATTAGGAATAAAATGAGTGTTTAAACATCAAAATTTGCAAATGTTTGATCTGAAATTAAACAAATATAGGTAATTGTCATCCACTTGAAGTTGTGGATCGCGTTAGCGAGACACAACTTCAAGTGGGTGAAAATTTAACTTTAACTGAGCAGTTTAAGGGTTAATATTAAAAACTTAAAGGCCCAATAAAGATACCATGACCGTGCTTGACGCCTGCATAGACTTTGAAGGTCGATAAGCATTTATAAATTATTATTTGTTGAAGCTACAATTGCCAGCACAACTTTTTAAATATATATACACATCTATTATACCAACTGTAGGTCGGATCCAGATAAAAAGTGGGGTGTCAGATGAAAAGATCCGAAAAAACACATAAATGTATGTGTCAAACTGGGGGAGGGGGTGTACACACTAGTAAATATGGAGTGTCCGTTACCAATGTTTTGGCAATTGCAATTTAGCTTTGAAAAGGGGGTGCGAACCCCTCTGACTCTCCCTCTGGATTCGCCACTGATTCACATTAGTTAAAGGGGAGAGATGATCGCGCCATTGTGCAGGTGTGTAGGCCTACATGGATCCCCACCATCTACCCGCATATTGTTCTGGGAACAAGTGACGATCCCCTTAAATGGTAAATGATTTTATGTTTATAGTGATGCACCTTGGTGGTATTTCTATACACAGTGTATAGAAATACCACCAAGGTGCATCACAATAAACATTGACTTTATGTTGGTCACATAAACAGATAAAACAGCAACTATACCCACCATAATAGACAATAATCAGCGTATTAGACTGTGGCTGTAGGATCCGCATGTTTTATTCACATCACTGCCACCTATCCAGCAGGCGACTACCTAAATCACATTTTCGCTTATCCAAAGTGGATTGCCCGAAAGCAAAAATAAAAAAATGGGCAAAAATCTGATATTGAATCTATTCACATTCAATGAAGGACCTGTGGTCCTTAACATTAGTCTGATGAAAAACGAGGCAAAACACGATTATATTTTTGCGCGCCTGAAGACGTTCGACCTAATTATTGCCTATAATTTGCTGTTCTTTAACCCTTTGACCGCCAAATTCTTCAATTTAAATTTTCACCCACTTGAAGTTGTCCCGCTGACGCGATCCACAACTTCAAGTGAGTGAAAATTATTTAGATTTGACAAAATGGAGGTCAACTCTTTTCAAATCTTGCTGATTGATGTCACATTTTATCTTTTCCATATTTAAAATGTGGTACTTAATGTGTCAATAAAAATTATATGCGGCACCGGCAGCTAAAGGGTTAAGGTTCTGTGCTGCATGGTATAATATAGAAAAGTTCTACGTATATAATGTGGAACCATTTCCTGTTGCACCATACAGCAAAGAACAACCAGGAGCCTTTTTTTGCCTAGGCCATATTCAGGTACCCTTTCTTCCCATCTTGAGACTCTAAGGCCACGGCCAATCCTGTCCGTTGACTCCCGCTCCCTGTTGGCATTTGGTTCAGTTTTTCATTGTGAAACCCCAGTAAACACAAAACATTTGTATAACATTTGTACAATGTTGGACCAACGTCGTACAAATGCTATACAAATGTTTTGTGTTTGCTGGGACTGGTCTGGCTTCAAACTCAATCTCATGTTCGAATCGTTTAAAATCTGGATGTATCAACCATTTGTCTGTGGTGATGATATTTCTTTTTCTTATAAAGCACATGTATTTACAATTCAAAAGACAAGTTCTGAAGAAATCAGCTTTGTTAAAAAGTGAACACATTTGCCATCCTTCCAAGGTCGTAAAGGAGGTGAGAGCGGGGTGTAATAAATTCGATTGGCTGGCTCAGTACATTTTGGGGTCGTACGTGCTCGGATTTTAAATAATGCTGAAAACGATCTCGCTTTTGACCCATTGGCACAAAGGGGCTCGCGGAACATTCATTATTCGGAGCATCACATGCCGTACGATTGAACCTGCTCGGGCGTAAATTCACTGCCGTGTCCGTGCTGCGTCCGTGATTTTACAGCTGTGGTGAAAATAAAAATATAATTTTACTCGCCTATGACTTCCTTTTAAAAGAGTGAGTGATTTGTCGTGTTTTCATGAATCACGTACAACTGTACAATCACCTATTTTATGACTTCGGGTAACAATATTGTTAATTGGATTGAAAAAAATTCTAAACAAACACAGATTTTCATGTCTCCTGTGAAATATTCGGCGATTTAATCCTGACTTACTAATTTAGGGTAGACGAGTTTACTTTTGATGGGACTGCAGCTATGACTGCTATCCGTGATGTTCACCATCTCCACCTTATCCGTAACTGCCTATTTTTCGGTTGAGCAGCTACTGCAGCTGTTCTCCTTGCACACTATTTTTGTTACCAGATCATCATGATCATCTTGATCAACATTCTTTTATTCACTTGTCAGTCAGGGAAGTCGGGTCCACATTATTGATGCAGGATAGCCTCTTTGCATCTATGTGAAGCAATTTCTGACAATTTCTGAAGAGAATACAAAAATGAATCTGTATATGCACAAAAGTATCATAATGACGCAGTCATTCATTCTTTGATTCCTAGATTCTTGATTCATTCATTCATTCATTCATTCATTCATTCATTCATTCATTCATTCATTCATTCATTCATTCATTCATTCATTCATTCATTCATTCATTCATTCATTCGTTTTAGTAGTATGTTGGCAGCTGACAATTCAATCTTTGCATATACCCCTAATAAGCCTATTGTATTACATATTTTATAATGCCGGGGGGAGGGACTATATTATATGGGTTGATAAAAAAAATACACACCTTTATATTATGCAACATGAATAATATTCTAAATTATTTGGTTTCATGAAATCGTTTGACCCGCTAGTACAGCCGACTGATTTCCGTGAATGATTGTTTTAGGCATACCACAGAACACCATCATTTACAATGATAGACCTATATATGAATCTGTCCTGTATATAGCCCTGTGAATCCACCAAATTACACTTGAAAAATCATTCATGATTGTAAATTCATACCAGTGTAAAAGATGGCGATTTTCGTCATTGAAAACACCAATAAATCTTTAACTAATTACAGAAGGCTTCTAAAAAAAGTGATAATTCATAAGAAATCGTCAATCCGACCATTGACCATGGTCCATTGTCCCAGTTTACAAATTTTCAATCTACAAGAGTGTTTTATGTAGGTGTATCTGAAATCCGCACTCACTCACTCACTCACTCACTCACTCACTCACTCACTCACTCACTCACTCACTCACTCACTCACTCACTCACTCACTCACTCACTCACTCACTCACTCACTCACTCACTCACTCACTCACTCACTCACTCACTCACTCACTCACTCACTCACTCACT
The DNA here is from genome assembly GCA_964017125.1 of Flabesymbios commensalis. Lineage (NCBI taxonomy): Eukaryota > Metazoa > Annelida > Polychaeta > Terebellida > Flabelligeridae > Flabesymbios > Flabesymbios commensalis. Next base: position 30,981,111 of record OZ024902.1, read on the forward strand.
CACTCACTCACTCACTCACTGTTCGTGCACATCCCAGACAATCATCAAGTACCAAATGAAACAGTTTATCTTGTCATTAAAACCCCACGCTTCTAAAATTGAAAACAAATTGAATGTCAGACTAAACATTCGGTAATTAAGTGTAATAATCATTTCGACCTTGGAAGCTTTAACATGGCATACTGTTATAAAATTCTCCAGGTTTTGAGTACTTGGCCATGTATCATACATTTATCAGGGTAGGACTGTCACCATTTGGCATTTACTGATGACGTTTCGTCGTGACAACTCGCGGAAATGGCTAAAAAAGCATGCCACGGAGTTATTGATTTTCATGTCGGCATCACCCACACGTTTCTCTTTACCGCTGGCTTTGGGTTACATGTACTACCGTAACCTTCTGCCAGTCGTCTAGCCACAGTTTCCCAGAAGTAACATTGGTTGATCATGAGGGAGTTTTGCGGTGTGACGCCACAACGCCACCGCAAATACACAGCTCGTTTTCCCGTCATCCTGCTAATAACAAATCATTTTACAAAACTCATCTTCTAATCATTATGCATTTTCTTGTTGATGTGGGTAGATAACTGCCGACCTCACTTTTGCATTGAGATTTATGCCCACAAAACACGGGGCAATGAACCAACGTGTACTGTATGTTGCTGAGCAGAAACGGTATATAACTAATTATAAAGTGAGTTGTTCGACAATTCATGACTTTTTGCAAATAAGGAAAAACATTTTATTTGTCATACGAATAACTAAGAGATAACGAGATCTGCCTTTTACTATTTTCCCATAAACTACTATAAATTTCCGTGGTTAAGTTGTACAGCAACAGCTACATGTACATGAAGATGTATTATTAGTTCGAGACACTTCCTCTTCGTTCAAATGAAGAGTGTATTTGATCGATAACCCTTTTATTATCATCCACAATTACTAGGAAGTTAGAAAGTATAACCAATTAGCTGAAACATATGATCGTGGTAATTAAAGGACAAACGCTATAAATAGGTGAAGAAAATTATGTACAAATCAGTAATTGATGAGCAGAAAGCAGAAAGTAAACGAATTTTTGTTTCTTTTAAACCTGAATACAGATAGCACGAAACTGCATATAATTTCTGAGATCTTCAACCATCACCTCTAATTAAATTAAATGAATGGGGTTTTAGGCCACTTTTTGTGCACATATAAGCTACACTGGGCCAGGAGAACCTCATAAGTGTATAGTGAGCATCTCCGTATATCATGTGATGTATATCACCATTCTGACCTCAGAGATTATATCTCTGATACCACACGCTCATTTCGCGGTATGCACGCATGGCGATTGACCAGATTTATCAGCCGTTAGTGAGCGTTACCACGTGATTTTATAACCATTCCTATAACCACGGAACTATTTTGGTACTCACTTCGACTCATTACTTATCCTTTTTTCAATATTTAATTTGATCTTAGAGTTTGCTACAGGTAAGGGCTATTTATTCTGTTTAGTAGTGGATAAATTGAACCAGCACAATTCGCATGTCATTCAGTAATTTATATTTGCCAGTGTTTTGAAGCCGATTGTAAATTCTGTCAGAAAAACGTAAACATGGACCTTCTCACAGCAGCGCGTAGGCAGAAAAAGTAATCCATTGAATGTTTTCTATTTCTATGTGAATATAAACTCATATGTGGCGGAGTAGTGGTGTTTTATATTTGCCATATATATTCAGGACACTCAAGCGTGATTATAAGCCTACAGTTGTTATATCAACAAAACTGCTCAAAATGAGCAGTTTTTGTCGAAACATGGCGTGTGGTTACAGAGAGAGAGCGGGGTTGACCTGAGCGACATCTATGTGTGGAGAATGGTATATCACGTATATCATGTGACATCTAGCCTACCTCCTTTCACCAGGACCAACATGTCAGATAAGCGTAATTATTTCAAGACAATTGGATGTGTCTTTGCCCACATGGATCTTTTGAATCTTCGGCATAGTGCCTACATAGCAGAGCAAACTTTATTATGATTGATAACGAAACATAATTATACCATATTATTAGTGTAGGCTGGCGTATGATATTGATGAGACAGATATGACCCATGTTATATATGTTGGTAACTATAGTTACCCACATCCGACAATCTCTCGTGGACATGATTTCTTCCATAGACATCTAGCCATGGACTGCTAACTTAAAATCTCATGACACTGATTCATGTGTGAGAGCTTCCGTCTGTGAGAATTGGCTACAGTAGGGATGGTTTACTTCGGCTGTAACAGTCAACCATGTGCTTTTTATCGTTTATCATGGGTATGTTAATATTTTAACATTGTGTTGATCACAATTTCACTCACAGTCAAATTATTGATTAACATCAATATATTTCAAATCGCAACATATGTATTTGATAAATGAATAAATTTTAATAGTTCCTTCTGCTTCATTATCAGTATTTAAATATTACAACAAGACTAAAACATCCAAGCATATAAAATATGTTTCTCCCGTGAAAATGTGCTATGGTTCAGTGCACATGTGGGGTCATAGATCATAGACGTATACCCACCATGTCCAATACACCTAGTCCGAGCTTGATGTGAACAGCATGGTTCAACGTCAGAGATTGACAGTATAGCAAAAGCTGTGGTTTTCTATGCTGGTGGTCAGTGTACGCCGAGACCAAAAATTTCATGAAAAATGTGAGGGTAGCCCTATTTAGATGATAAATTCACCTATAAAGACAGGGCTTTAAGTCCCCACGTTAAGGCATTATTATAATGAGATGTTCATCTGTCATTACAGAATGATATAAAAATAATTCATCAAACAATGACGCAGTAATTCATTGCGCAATCGATCGGATGCGCACCGTATTTTTTGGGCACAACTTAACGAATGACAATGATTACAGACTCTGTATCGAACACAGAGTCTGTTATTACGGACTAAATACACCCAGCGACTCTGCAGCCCCTATATATTTGACGTCTATACATGTCTTCAATTCAATATATAGGTAGACGGAAATCAGTTATCCCTTTTCCTAGCCACTCATGCGCGCCGTAAGTTCACAACGATCTCGCGCCAGTTGACAGTCCATGGCTAGATGTCTGTGATTTCTTCTGATCTGATCACTCACTCACTTCTGTGTGCTCACTGAGTAAGAGTCAAAACGTGCATGCGGGTACCATGCCATAATAGCACTGCACTGATAATTACATCCACCGATGACATTATACATGGCATTATACGGGTGGCAATCTCTCTATATCATTTACCACCTACACTCAAGACGTCTACACTATACACTGTTTGCATGTTTTTGAGCAT
>OZ024902.1:30986943-31111943 GCA_964017125.1 Flabesymbios commensalis
ATATCCGACCGTCTGCTGACTGGGCACCAAACTATTTGTAATCTAAAAACCACAGTAAATAATACTAAGGTGACAGACTGGCGTGCTCATTAATTTACGGTGGGTTTATATTATAATATGTACTAAAATTAAATAGAAAAGAGCAGTTCATTTTTAATAAATAAAAATTCGGTTAATAAATGTTTTACTGTGTCTGATTTCTCTTATTATCGCAACGTTCAGTATTTCAATAACATTTCAAAGATGGTCACAAGTCGGCGTACATATTATTTAGAAAAGAAATTCACCTGTGATTTAAAAAAAAGAATATATAACGATATCGGGAAGAAAAATAAAATTAGGTTGTTGTTACCACAATCCAATTACGCAAATGACAGCGTGATTGCATCTGAGTAATGTGAAAGCTATGCTGTGCAAATCCAAAAGACAGTAACTCCTTTTGTTTTTGCAGAAGTAGCCACCTACATGGGAGTTTTCCGTTTCATTATTATTTCCATAGGAGCCTACTCGTGACAGCCAATTCTTGGAAATATTTTTTAGTAGGCTACATCGCGCAGCGACAATCTATCCAATAAGGCGCATTTACTAACCAATTTTGAAATTAATCAATACGGATGTAATGCGAGTGAAAGCTGGAAAGATAAAACAGCTGACCAATGCTGTTTCAATGCTGGGCCAACGTCGCAAATGGTGGCCCAGCATTGAAACAACATTGGTAATCAAACATTCACAAACAAAGCTGTCAGAAATTCCGAAGTCAGATCTAGAGCCAAAGCCAAACGGGTTGCAAGTCGATCTTATGACCTTTCATGGCACAGAAATATTCATAAATTTAGCTAGTGTAGTGCAGCAGTTGGCTCGAAAAATATTGCAGTGTGAAAAAATACAAATACATTATTATAATTATTATGTGACCATAAGTTATTTATTTAAGTGGGTCATAATAAGTCGTCATTTGATAAGGATAATGCAGCCAGCTTTTCGAAACATGACAACATGTTAAAAAACCTCACAATAACCTTTAAAGAGCTGAAATATTTTTTATATAAACCAAGAGACCAAATGGTTTCTTATTCAATTTAAAATCAAAATGTCTTAGTTTATTAGGTCTTTCCGCTTCACTTGAATATCTCAGTTATGTGTCTACAGCCATTATAAATATTTTATTTTTTCAGTGTTTTACTCTTTATTTTATTTAGCTCTTCCAGTGTTCTACTTTTTAACCCTTTACCCGCCAAATTATTCAATTTGAATTTTCACCCACTTGAAGTTGTGTCTCGCTGACGCGATCCACAACTTCAAGTGGGTGAAAATTATCCAGATTTGACAAAATAGAGGTCGAATTTTTTCAAACCTTGCTGGTTGATGTCACATTTTGTCTTTAATATATTTAAAATGTGGTACTTAATGTGCGAATGAAAAGTAAAAAATCCGAAAATATGCGGCACCGGCGGTTAAAGAGTTAAACTTCAGAGTCTGACGTTAGAAGTCGATCTCAGCTCTGAAAGTGTTAACAATAGACAATAAACTAAAACAAGCGTGTTCGTGGGCGAGACGATTTGTCTCACGATCTCGAAATACGTGATATTTCACGATGACATTATAAACTTGATAATAAAGGTGATGTTTCCTAACTTGAGAAATGGAGGACGCGACGTCCGACTGAATGTATCTGCAGGACCCATTATTGGTTTCATGCTGGCCCACCATCTGCAAAGATGGCGCCACATTGGCTCTTTTCTTGGTAATGACGTAACCTAAAAATACACATCTGACGCCCTGCATCTGACAATAATATATCACGTCGGTGATCTACAAAGAAATTGTAGTTTGCATTTAAATATAGAGAAACACCCAAAAATAAACATCGAGAAAACACGAGTGAAAAACACATTAATCACCATTTGTGGTATTTTAAATCTAACGTGATGTGCTAATTTCTCAGCAGTCCATTTTAAATACTGAACAGCGAGGTGGATCCAGAATTTTTTTTATAAAATAGGGAAGTTTAGAAAATTAGACGTCAGCCAATGATTTTCTTGTTTTTAAGGCTATTATAAACGTGGTTTGAGGCAACGCCCGCGTACATTGCATGTGGGTGTCATATACTGATGAATAGACAATAAATGTGTCACTTTGAACTTGGCTAAAATGTGGTAATATATCTCTCCAGTCTGCCCAGCAAAAGGCAGTAACTGCTTACTTTTCAAGTAATCAATTACTGTCTTTTACTGGGCAGAGCAGTATCCTGATTGGCATCAATTTCTCTGACAACAAAACAAGCCCGGGCTTTAGATTGCGTACGTGTAATATCGTAGAGGCGCCAGAACAAGAGATACCGGGCGATGGTGCCGAGATGGATCCTTATCAAAAATAGAAATAAATACCGTGTTCGTTACGACACGTCTGTGCAATATTACCATTGTCATTAATTTATGATTGAAAAATTATTATATATATAAATGGCTTGTGGTAGACGTCAGTCTCTGCATACCAAATAAAAAGCCGGATATCGACACCGTTTGATAAAACAATCATCGGCATCACTGGCTTGGCCGGATATACTAAGAAACGTATTGTATTCAGGTATGATATAAAAAAGGTGATTGAATGATTTAAAAACATTTTGACAAAACTATTGAAAAGTGGGCCTCTTGGACACTAGCCCTGCACTACTGCTCTGCTCTGTTCAATAGATTCAAATGAATGAACGAGCGAACGCCCCATTCGATTAATATTACTAATGAATGAATGAATGAATGAATGAATGAATAAATGATTGAATGAATGAATGAATGAATGAATGAATGAATGAATGAATGAATGAATGAGTGAATCAATAAATAAATGAATGAATGAATGAATGAATGAATGAATGAATGAATGAATGAATGAATGAATGAATGAATGAATGAATGAATGAATGAATGAATGAGTGAATGAATGAATGAATGAATGAATGAATGAATGAATGAATGAATGAATGAATGAATGAATGAATGAATGAATGAATGAATGAATGAATGAATGAATGAATGAATGCGTGAATGAATGAATGAATGAATGAATGAATGAATGAATGAATGAATGAATGAATGAATGAATGAATGAATGAATGAATGAGTGAATGAATGAATGAATGAATGAATGAATGAATGAATGAATGAATGAATGAATGAATGAATGAATGAATGAATGAATAAATGAATGAATGAATGAATGATTGAATGAATGAATGAATGAATAATTGAATGAATGAATGAATGAATGAATGAATGAATGAATGAATGAATGAATGAATGAATGAATGAATGAATCAATAAATGAATGAATGAATGAATGAATGAATGAATGAATGAATGAATGAATAAATGAATGAATGAATGAATGAATGAATGAATGAATGAATGAATGAATGAATGAATGAATGAATGAATGAGAAAAATGAATAATTATATGAACAAAACATTATGTGAATATTTGAATAAATGAATGAAAGAACGAACAAACGAATGTATAAATGAATAAATGGATGAACGAATGAATGAATGGTTTAGTATTGATTTGTAGTAGCTGAACTACTCGTGGCTAAAGTTAAAAATATGCCGGATGGAATCTCATCTTAAATGCCAAAGAGACACAACAAGCTCGACAAACACAGATAGTTAATACACGCCAACTTTAAAATAATGATGGGCCAACCTCAGCGACGCTGGCCCATCATGGATACAGCTTTAATGGAACAAGAATGGTTATCAGGCGACAGACGCATGAAAAATTAAATGGCCGCCTGCCTCACTAGCTATTCTCATGGAGGAACTCGTTAATAAAGCTACTTAGTGGAATAAATGGCTTCTTCTGCATCCACATTGCCTGCATTGACATTCTACATGTTTAACGCCATCCTCAGGACTGGTGTTGATTGGCAGCACAGTAGAAAATTATTATCTAGTCATGTGTTATATTATTATGTTTTTTTTGTGCCAGTATAGCACTGTTACACTTTCAGTCAGATAAATGGTGCACACATTGATTATCCAATGTGAAGGCTACATTAATAAGTCATTGACCGATGCTATACCTCTGTAATCAATTTAGATCATTTAATTGTATTCCTCATCCACAGCTATTTCCTGGACCTGTGCACAGAAATAACTTGCTGTGTCACAGAAACAGTTGATTGGATATTTGAATTATTGCTTCTATTATTGACGCGTAAAGCAAATGTAATATTTAGCTATTACATGCTGGTGGAGTATTTTTACATTATACCATACATCAATAATATTCTCCAAGAACCTATTATCCCTAGAATTCTGCGTCATGGTAAACATCCACTGTGCCGCGTCTTTTAACCCTTTAACCGCCGGTGTCGCATATATTCGGGTTTTCATTTTTTATTGGCACATTAAGTACCACCTTTTAAACATGTTAAAGATAAAATGTGACATCAATCAGCAATATTTGAAAACATATGACCTCAAATCTGAATAATTTTCACTCACTTGAAGTTGTGGATCGCGTCAGCGAGACGCAACTTCAAGTGGGTGAAAATTCAGATTGAATAATTTGGCGGTTAAAGGGTTAACCAATATAGTTTTTTTCCCATGCTTACGCATTCTCGCGACTATTTCATCCATAAAGTTTTATCCCTTTCAGCGCGGGTACCGTCTTTAGACGTCAGATATCCTGACGGCTAAAGTTGATCCCCGCACTGAAAGAGCAAAATATTCAAAATTCTGGCGATCCATAACATAATGTATTCAAAAGAAGCAGAATAAGCTGAAGAAGACATTGATGATGACTTCAAATTGAAAATAGTATCAGAACACTGCTCTTCAAACCCGAAAAGCAGTATCTGCTTACTTTTAAAGTAAGCATATATCGCCTGTTGGCTTTGCACGGCACAGAGTTACTGTAGAAAATTGTGTGTCTCGCCTTCGTGTTTCTGCGGGACTTGATGCCATCACGTCCTGGCATTCCACTCAATAAATAGTGGCTTTCGTGTCTCTAATAATAATTGACATTCAATGGCCGACAATAATAACGCAATTTTTGCCTTGAGCCATTTAATTGTAAGGGTTTTTTCTTCTAATAATTGGTTATCCATAATATAATTCATAACGACTTTCATGGCTTGGAGGTCGTTTGGTATAATTATTTGTCAATAGGCTAATAATAATAGTCGTTGCACACGAATAGATGAAATGGCATCCTTTACAAAGTGGCAGATAACACCCTGCAGTACCAATGTGATCGTTTGACACAATGTTGGTTTAATGTTGGCCCAGCGTCATATACGGTGGCCTAACATTAACTTAACATTGGTCATGTACTGTGATACTTATTGTTTGCTCAACTATGTATAACATTCGTCGTATGCTGCAACTTGGCGAATGCCTTTGGGATCTTAATAGTGCCATAGTACCTGCAACATTTCGGCATAATTATTGTATAATCTATCCCCTAATTTAAATAACAACTGAATGACGGCGATGATTGGCTGATCTCGTCATGTGACAGACTACTAAGTCATTCTCTCCTTGGTCGGGGGTAGAATACCATATACTTCGTCCAACATTGCTCACTCCATTACTTTCATCATTTCGGAGCACTGTATATTCGAGGCCGAGATTCGAACCCCGTCCCGCCAGCTCACAGTCGAACCGAATGAGCCACAGCGGAATACCGCGAGTTTCCCACGATACAGGTGGTGAAATGAAGATGGAGCGAGGTGGATGAGGTCGACATGGCGGTGGACGAAGTGGTCGAGGTGGAGCATCGGGATAGGTAAACTCTACCTCCGTCACCAGGAGGCTGCATGAGATTGAATTCAACTACGATCACGCTGCGTGAAATTGCAGCCCTCCAATTGGTCGAGATGTACATCTCGACCAATGGGAGGTCGGCGATTTTACGCGACGTGTGCGTAAACACCGGCCCAACAAATTAAGTGAGATGAATGAAGGTTTAGGCCATATATATATAGGCTAAACTGGGCGAATATAACGTCCTGAGGATGGTGAGATGAATGAGATGACACTGCCCTCCAGACACAGGATTCGAAATTTGAAGCACGCTACCTCTCGGTCACGGAGTTTCCCCACAATCCTGGATCAACAACCGGACCCATTAGGATTTCAACCCACATCAACCGGGCAGCTCCCTTCATCTCAGTGTAAATTGATTGTCTTCTCGGATCCATGATGCAGTGGCGCGCGCTGGGGATACCGCAGAAGGAGACAGTGCCTTGAGGGAGGTGCGGCTAGGAGACTTACGTGAGTCCCTGAACGATACGTTTCTTTCAGTGAAGCGGCCACGTTTCTCGCTAATCCGGTCAAGGCAGGCTTATTCCATGCGGTATGAAATAGCGTACACACCAACGATACATGTGGCGGTTAAAATTATTAAATTATCTAATTTTGTTATTTAGTCTATTCGTATTTCAACCACTTCCTTATATTATTTGAGGTTGCAAATGCATTTGCTCACATGTAAATCTTTGGTCGTTGGTGGCTGCAATAAAAGTTTCTGTGAGTAATATGATGTAGTGATGTCTGCAAGGCCCGTTTTTTCGTATACGATACGATATATCGTAGGCTTCGGATTGGTCGAGATGTCAATTTCTATCAATCCGAAGCCTACGATATATCGTAACTTTTACGATACCACGGGCCAGATCAGTGTTGGTCGATACGTCACATTTTAAAAACCTTAATAATCAAGATATATTTTCAGGCTAAATAGGGTATAGAAAGTATTGGAATATGCTAATGTGAGTCAGATCGAGAATCGGTATAAAAAATTATGTGGTATTATTTCTTTCATTACTTTGTTATATTTATTAAAATCGTGTAAAATTACACAGATATTAGGACCAAAAATAAAATGAAATGAATCGGGCTTTATGCCACTTTTGTGCACATACATATTATGACCAGGTTCAACATAAATATACACAATGGGTCAAAATGTTACCCCTTAACCCTTTAACCGCCAAATTATTCAATTGAAATTTTCACCCACTTGACGTTGTGTCTCGCTGACGCGATCCACAACTTCAAGTGGGCGAAAATTATTCAGATTTTTGTCAAAATGGAGGTCAACTCTTTTCAAATCGTGCTGATTGATGTCACATTATGAGAGGGATATGGCGCAATGGTTAGAGCGTGGCGCTCTGCCGATGTCGCTGCCTGCCGTGCGGTTTCGAATCCCGCTTGGTGCATGATTTTCAGAGAAATATCATGTTTCTCCTATCTCAATCTTGGGACATTGTTAAGATGGTGTGTCCCTGGGCAAGACACTTCACCTTAAAATGCTTCACTTGACTCAGGTGAAAATGAGTACCTGGTAGGACATAGATGGCAATGTGTACGATAAGTTCAATGCGCCAGCTGCAGGAATGCATGCTCCGGGGAGTTGAAATGACATACGAATGAGCAGGTCCAGTGGACAGGGGGTAAAATGTAAAGTCGGATAGATCTTCAGACTTGATATTAGACTATAAAAAACCTGCACCTTTTACATGCTTAAAAGGCGGTACTGAATGTGTTAATAATTGAGTGAAAAATCCAATATATTCGGCACCGGCGGTTAAAGGGTTCAACAAAAAATTGAAAGAGAATTGATCATTAAATTTAGGAGACCACCATTCAATCTGCAGTGGGGGTGGAGTATTTTTGAAATATTCAATTTCGGGCAGACTGCATGAAATGAATAACATTTTCAGCGCGCCGAAATAAAACTACACCCCCCCCCCCCCCCGAGATTGAATGGTGGCCCCCGTACCAGACTGTTATATGTTTTTATTCACATTGCCCACATATTTCATTTACTTCAGTTGGGTAAAAACATACTTTTATAACTTAGCATATTAATGGTTGATACTTGAGCAGTAATGACCACATGCTGGTTCCTGAAGATAATCTTATTGACAGACTACACGGTAATAAACGTATTAAAATATGAGCCTACCTACATCATGTAACTTCATATACCATGTATACTATTATACCACTCCGTTTGCGTATTGACTATTTTGTCGTAATTATTATGAGTATGTGGTCATTTTTTTAGCAAAATATGTTGTATCAAATAGGATCTTCTTTTCACATAGTCTACATACAAACATACATATATACAGACAGACAGACAGACAGACAGACTCAGGGTTTCGCATGGGGAACATATTTAAGAAATTTAATTTGTCAAAATGTTTGGTTCGCCACGCTGTTTCAACAGTTGCAAATGTCATTGAGAGAAAAAAAAAATAGTGAAACGCATTTCTTAAAAAAAGTGCTTTGTGTTACCCTCATTACATGCATGTAGGCTACGACGGAATTAAAAATGTACGTTGTACTATTTCCATTCCATGCATGTAGGCTACGACGGGAATTATGTCCGAATTATTGCTATCAGATAAACTTAACGTTTGCAGAACACAGTATGTTGCGGCGTTTTGCTTGACTGCAGCAATACGTCAGTTCTGCTCTGCGAAACCAAAAGGCAGCAACTGCTACCTTGTAGAACAATCAGTCGCTATCTTTTGACTTTGCACGCCATTGTTGGTCGCCATGGAGAGGCAGGAGATGGTGAGGAAATTATCCCAATAAATTTGACAATAAAGGATATCGCGGGCAGACAGACATAACTCTGATTAACGAGCTGCTCTTCCTGTATTGGCACATCATCACCCAATGCTGGGCCAACGTATATACAATGGGCCCCGCTTTAGCCAGCGCTGGCATGGTGTAGTTACATAAGTTAGACACACAAACCCATTTCAGTGCATTTGTGTGCAAACCCTCTGTCTGAGACATATCATACATGCATCACCCCCAGCAGTCAAAGTGCTACAAGTGCCACTGTGGCACTTGTAGCACTTTGACTGCTGGAGGTGGGATGAATGCCGACAGCTGTAAAGTGTATACTGGGAATAATAATTTGTTAATGGAAAGGGCAGGGGCCCTGATGCAGTGGTTAAAGCTGCCTGTTTGGAAAGTCGGAGATCGCGGGTTCGAGCCCCGCTATGGCCTTCAAGTTCTAAAGAAACACAATGTTTCCTCCCTGCTCACTCGTGAAAATTAAATATAGTGGGAGCCTCCGTGACGAGGAGTAGCGAGCTCGGCCTCAGACCGCCAGATTGCGAATTCCGAATCCTGTGTCTGGAGGGCAGTGTCACCTGATTCATCATGATCTCACCATCATCAGGAGGTGGTCTTCTTGCCCAGTTCAGCCTATAATTATGTGCACAGAGGTGGCCTAAAACCTCATCTATTTGTTATTTCATATTAAAATACATCGGTGACGTCAGTTTATTGTTAAAGGTGATCTAATTATGGTATGAATAATTATGTCCTTTTATGGGGTGATTGGCTATCATATGACCCTCTGAGAGGATCACATGATAGCCAATCACCCCATATAAGGAAACACTTGGGCCCCATCTTGTGGCAACTTTGATTAAATTGTCACAAAATTATTCATACCATATAAGGGGTGATAGATCACCTTTAAACTCTACGAATCTACTGTTATTTTTCATACTGGCCTGGGCGGGCACAGTGATTATTATGCAGGTTTAACTATAACACTACATGCCTAATGTTTCTCCGTTAACCACACTGACTATTTTATCTATCAATTCTTGGAGCACATGTACCTATTTTGTGTATTTTAAGTCGAAGAAAGACCTCAATTACGATAGATTCGTAGATCTGAATATACTCGGCGCTGCGCGCCTCGTACATTCAGATCTACGAATCTATCGATTTTTTTTTCTCCTTGACGTATTAATAGAAATGTAGCGAACCCATATAAGTCAAAGAAAACAACCCGAAACGAATGAGGAAATAAACGACTGAATGACGAAGGAATAAAAATAATCTTTCCAGACAATATCATTGCGAATCCCCTTCACATTCGAAATAATGTTTTTTTATTATGATACAGACGTATCCTCGTTAAATTAATTATTTGATATTTTTCTAATTTGCTAGACATCTAAACAGTACGCCTTGAGCATTTTAAAATGCACTTGTCGACAATCTACGTTTGATCTGATTTTATTCAACATAATTTACCAGTCAGAGCACGGGCAAGCATCATCTCACAAAAAATAAAGCTCATAAATGGATGAAAAATGATTTCATTATGTCCTGGGAAAAACAATAGCAATTAGATTCGGACAAAACCCCTCAGATTCTTCTTTGCTTTTAGAGATTTAATTGGGAAGCTTTAGATGCCAGATTTGGATGTTCTAATTTGATCAAATATTCAACTAAAAAACTTTCGGTCTCCGCTTTCTGGTTGTTTGATGATAAGGATAATCATTGAAAGGTTTTTTTCTTTTTCAAAACAATTCAGTAATTAAAAAACAAGTTTTATATTCACACAACAGTGGCTCTTGCAGACGCTGGTGCAGCATTAGAGCCATGATTGGCACGATGATTCCTAGTTCGTCCAACTGGGTGATATTTTAAAACTGGGGCTGTAATCATGGTAATGGTTTCCCATAGCTACCAGACAGAACCCACAATTAGATAGAGTGTTCACTTGATATTATGTAGATGAGTTGGTGAACATTGTGATGTTAGCTCAACATGAATCATGATAAGATTAGTGTAGTTATTGCGTAGAGTAATAAATAATTATGATGAGTCAATGATTTTGCATTTACTTAATATGTCCGTAGTAATATATACATATAAGTAAGGGATATGAATCACATTATTCGCTCCTTCGTTTCTTTCGCTCTTTTGTTCCTTTGTTCCCGCGCATTTTTATTCGTTCATCTGTTCGTTCATTTGTCAGTTCAGTCATTTGTTCGTCTGCTGATTCGTTTGTTAGATCGTTCGTTCGCTGGCACATCCGTCCATCCGCTCTTCCTCTAATACGACCCGTCGCTGATTCTGTCGTTCATTCGCTCTCTCTGTCAGGCGCACGTTCGCTCATTTATTTTTGCTTATACGTTCATTCTTTCATTCAATCATTCATTACTTGATTACCCCACGACCAGATTCTGTTCGGGGGCTGTCGAGTCCCTAATCGCCATTCGTCTCTCAGATGATCGCCTGCGCTCCATGCATCACAAATGCAGACGGCGCCAAATCCAAAGCACGCAACCTGCGCATTGGATTTGATCAGGCGATGCCATCCAGACGCTGAACCAATGTTGGTTTAATGTTGGGTCACGCTGACCCAACATTAAACCAGCATTCGGTCATCGTCCCGGGTCTGCTGGGCAACCACCAAATTGGGTCAGAAAGGAAAAAAAGACGTGATTCTTTTTCTTTTACTGTCTCGTCTGTCAGACGGAGCACGCAGTCACCGACAATTTTGGTCCGGGATTGACAAAATATTGGGCCAATGATGCTGACGTTGGTCCTTCGTTGGCAGATGCTGCATGATTAACATAAAAAAAATCCAGCTTGGTTGTACCATATACCACGTACGCCACTGAAGCTTTCTCCATCCAGCATCAAACGGCAGAGCAATGAGTGGATCAGCCTTTAAGTTATTGTCACTGTGGTATTGTGTAGAAGTATTTTTTACGAATCTTTTTCATGAGTGGATCAGCTTTTGCGTTATGTCATTGTGGAATTATGTGAATATTATTTTTTCCAATCTTTTAACACTGATGGTGAATTTTTGACAACTGGTTAGCTCCGACGATAATTGCATGCTCTGAGCTTCTGACTATCCACATGAACTTAATAAGCTTCGTGGTCAGCTTTATTTAATATGGCGATTTTTTCTAAGTATGTATAATAAGAGCGACACCCACGTCACATCCATTAAATAAATATTAGTTTAATGTTGGGCCAGCTGGCACAACATTTAGCCAACATTGGTTCAATGTCTGGAAGGGTAGGCTTATATTACCTCATATGAATATTACCTTATTATAAATTTAATATTGTATATTAACCTATATATAGTTCTAATTAATATAATTTCAAAGTTTTACTTCTTGTATTACAAATGAACTTATCATGCACGTAGCGTCTTTGTATCATCCAAATTATAAAATGAAACTACAGTGTATTAAATAGGTGGGGTTTTTTTCAGAATAACTTTGAATTTCACCAAATTTGGTGACTTTCGTATATTGTCCGAAACGGCTCTACTAAAACTTCTTCTTTCAAAACTTTGCACCCTCTTGGATGGTACAGTGAGCAGATTTCAACGTACGTGTAAGAACATAGGGCGTAGCCAACTGCTGTATGTAAGCTGGAGAGATGTTGTTCATGGACAATATGTCAATAACAGGATGTTATAGTTAATGCGTGACATCACTGTGAGTAAATTTTGGTCTTAAGGATGGGCGTTATGTGTTTTCGTGAGGATACTTGCTGCAATATTATATATGAACTGGATACGTCTGATAAAACACGGAGGCGTTCTTTGGAGCAGTAGTCCAATCAAGACGACACAAATGCATGAGCCTAACTGGTAAATGCGCAGCTCAAAAATTAAAAAAACTTTTGCAGTTCTAGTCTATGGACATTTTTACATCATATGTTCATGTAAAGAAGCCAAAATAAAATCACCGATTTTCAAATAATTTTAGCTGGGCTAGTCCCTTTATTGCACTACAGCCTTGTCTGAGAGAAAATTGCGAATGTTCGATCAGCGTAGAGGTGGACACTAAGGTCACTGCTAAGAAGAGTGGTCAGGAAGAGGACGGTTGTACTTTTATGTGAAACATGATCCACCAATAGAGATTTTGAGTCTTTCATAGTGAAGTAAAACAAATAGTGTTATATTGTGGCTTCTATTCAATAAAATAAGCATATGAGAGATTGACAAACATGTAAAAAAGAGAGTAGTGTAAAAGGATCACTCTGCAATTTTAAACCTTGTCCTGCTGAATTGCTTCTATTGTATTTTTCGTCATTTGAAACTGGAATTGCTAACGCAATTTCCAGCTTCAAATGACGAAAAATATTACTATTTATGAGAAATAAACATGTCCAAAATTAAATTATTGGATCAACTAAGCATCTACTAAAAACTATTTTATCAAAATTAGGTGATATTTGTATTGATCTAAAACATCCTTAACCCCGTATGAATGAATGAATGAATGAATAATTGAATGAATGAATGAATGAATGAATGAATGAAATCTTATATAGCGCATGTATCCAGCCGGCGGCTGTTTAGAGCGCTGAACATCGAGAGTAACTTAGCAAGGCCTGTTATCATTCAAATTCCAACTCAGTCTCCTGGGAGATATACAGCTGAGCTGCCATTGAGGCGCATCAAGCTATTTTCATTCCAAGCAAATTCGCCTTATGTGCCAAGTACTCACACATTGTGGATTTTCTGGGGTCTCGCTGGATGGAAACTGCGCCTACGTCCATTGAGGTTCTTTTACGTACAACTCTAGGTCAGTCAGACAAAAATGAAATGAATCGGGCTTTAGGCCACCTTTGTGCACATATAGGCTAAACTGGGCCAGGAGAACCTCCTGAGGATGGTGAGATGATTGAGATGACACTGTCCTCCAGACACAGGATTCGAAATTCGAGCCCTGGCGGTCTGAGGCCGAGCACGCTACCTCTCGGTCACGGAGGCTCCCCACAATACTAACTTTCACACGTGGATGGGGAAGAAACAATTTTGTTTCTTTCAAACCGCCGAGACCGGGAACCGAACCCCGGACTCTGGCGTGAAAGGCAGCGGTGCTAACCACTACCCTAGGGCCCCCGCCCAGGTCAGTCAGACGAGCCATCTGATTTACGTGGTTCTCTGAGCCCCACGAGTGTATACAGCACTTGGCAGTCACCAGGCGGTCACCCATCCAATTATAAACCGGGCGCGACGTTGCTTAACTTCAGTGATAGAGCCAATCACGATGAGCGAACGCCGTATTCCGTATATATCCGGGCATATATATATATCCGGGCATAGCAGGACAAGGGTTAAGGGGCTGCACAACATCCCACAACCCTGAATATTACACACTTATATGCCACTAAATCAAAGGAGGTTCTTCTTGAAAAAGAGGCTAGAGATTTGACTTCTACAAGGGTGTCGGGTGTGTTATATGCAAAAGTACCCAATATGTTTACAAGAGGGACTATTTTTTCAAATTTGCTGCAGACCTAGTTTATACTAGTATATAACTTTATGGAAATATGTCTGGTTTGCCTAGAACTACTATAGAATGTCGCCAGGATGAGAAATGACCTTATAATACAGCGACGCTCATGTACGAGATGCAAATGGCCTGTAAAACCCCTCACACACGCGCTATACTGTTATACTGCGACAGTTCACGCAAAAACGGCATCACAGACCCTGGGACAAAACTCACAGGTGTCACGTTTTTATCCTTTTTATTGTTTCGAAAAACATACATTCTCCGTTTTTCCGTACATTGGCACAATGGTTGTGTTGGGCGTAATTTTCATCCACACCTATCTGCGATTCACAGATTGATGTGGATGAACTGTTCACTATATATTTGTTGGATAAATGGATTTGTTCTCATATTTTTTTTATTCTACATATTATAAAAAGTTTTTATCATGTTCAGGGCTCTGGACTTTATTCTGTCGCATTTATTACGCATTATACATACATAATAAATAACATACGTTCTACGTGGACACAGTAAACACGTTGTTTTCAGGAATTGAATACGTGAGATGCAGGTTTCCTTCTTGTTGAATGGGGTTTCTGCACATTCAACAAGTCTAAAAGTGTTATACTTTTGTATAAACTATTATTCTGTTTTCAACACTTCATACCTAATCATAGCCTATGGATATTAAAACAAACCAATTAACAGGATGTTTGTTAAGAATTTATGTCGGTGCATTGGAATTAAATTAAATGTTCCGGTTATCGTTTATTTGGTCCAATAATTCATAACTCGGTCGACACATACTGTATTCTACATATCTCTTGTACTCCTCGTAATAATTAAAATGATCTAATATGTATCATTTTCACAAATATATCTGAGTATTTTCTCATTAATGTGTATTGCTCCATACTTGTGCATGTATTATATTGCCTGGTAGGCCTGTACATTGTACTTGTATAAGTTGTATTTCATATTCACACTTATCCCGTTATCACGGGTTATCTTACAAGAAGTTAAATCACCCTTTAACATTGGAATTTTCACTCACTTGAATTTGTGTCTCGTTAACGCGAATCGCAACTTCTGTTGGGTGGGAATTATTCAGATTTGCAAATTGATGATCAACCTCCAGATGGAAGCTGATATGTGAAGCGCTAAAAATATGTAAAAACAGATGCAATCAACTTTACTTCAATAATGTCAATCATTTGTCGTTCCATATTGTAACCCCTTTAACAGTTTATTTTTGTTGTATACATTGAACATAAATCCTTGTATTGCCCATCGACCATATGCATGCGTGTTTTCTGTACTGGAAGATGTTCCCCTAGCATCCAAAGTGTCGTATGTACCACTCAAATGAGTTGCACATACGTCATATTGGGCAATACGCTGGACAATCAGATTGTAGCCTACTTATCCGGTATTTTACCTCTGAAGAGGGCTGATATACAACGCTTCGATGTCGCGGAAAAGTGTGTGAAGTGAAGTAGGTGTGCTCTTTAAGGAGTTTTTTTTTCAAAAGTATATTTAGTGGAAAATCTAAGATTTGTCTATCAGCAACACTCGTCTTTGTGCTACTATCAACGCTAGCAAGAAAACAATAACTCTGCTGTCAGTAAATCAGGCTATAGATGTGGCATAGAAATATGTTTCGAAATTAATAACAAAAACGTTATTGTAAATGAAACTGTGCTTCCATTGGAATACCGTTTATGTATAATTATATTGATTAGGTATTAATTACATCCGGCTTGAAGAAAATAGAACTAGTTTTGGTCTTCGTATTGTCAAGATTTTTACAAACACCCCAGAAAAACTAAGAAACTCCTTCATCGTATAGGGTGGCTGCACGAATGCCTTAGGGCATGATGATTTCATAAAAAAATACTTTCATGTCAGTGGTTTATACGAGAATATTTCAAGGGTTAAGTATGTCATAAGGCTCGTTCTGGGTGATCTTACACAGCGCTTTGAAAAACGCCGTACGCAAGATTTTTACGACTAGCGCCCTCCAAGGTGGGTACTGTAAAGTGAGCGTATAACGTCCCATCTTAAAGCATTGCATTCGTGACATTTTTTGAGATGTCAAACTGCAAGCACATTAAAAACCCATTTCTTAGCCAGGAAATAGTGAAACCCAAAGAGAATATTTGGCATGAGGTATGGATAAAGGATGAAAAGGACAGGTAGGGGTCGATAAAAAACATGAGAACAAAAACCAATCTCTTGTCTGGGTAATGTCCGATGAGAATACATCAGTTTCATCTTCTTTTTCTCTGTATTACATATGCAGCAGTACGCGCGTACTGCTCTGCAAAACAAAAGGCAGTAACTGCTTACTTGCAAAGTAGCAGCTACTTCCTTTTAGGTGTGCACGGTAGCTGTGGATGATGTAACTGTTACTGAAAGTAGCAGCTACTTCCTTTTAGGTGTGCACGGTAGCTGTGGATGATGTAACTGTTACTGAAAGTAGCAGCTACTTCCTTTTAGGTGTGCACGGTAGCTGTGGATGATGTAACTGTTACTGAAAGTAGCAGCTACTTCCTTTTAGGTGTGCACGGTAGCTGTGGATGATGTAACTGTTACTGAAAGTAGCAGCTACTTCCTTTTAGGTGTGCACGGTAGCTGTGGATGATGTAACTGTTACTTACCGTTCGCGATACGTTTGCCATCCACTGAAAAACACACGCTTTCACAAATACCCCGAGCATGCCGTTAGTGGACGTTGCCAGATGTATACACCCACATGGTTATATTTGAGTGCATTACGTTTACTTCACGACAAAACATTTCCTAAGATGGCTTTAAGTATGTCTAGGTAGGTCCCATTAATGAAAGACCACGTGCATCGTGAAAACCCAATAATCTTCTCTTACAAATAAAGCAAGCCGAAAACTAAGTCAGAAGTTTTTAAGATGCTTCACTTCATATCAATGAATATCGGAATTTGTATGATCTAACATTTGTACAGACCCATTGGCCGTAAACCTTTTGTGACCGAGGTGTCTTAGCTGCTGCATTGATATCCGGCATTGCTTCTAAAAACACACGAACATCTGTCATGTCATGATTATTTTACATTACATGTTCTATGCAGCTGCCATGATGATAATGTGACATATTTTTCTCATTGTTGGTTTGTTCGATGTTGGTTCAGAACTGCTAGATAATTGTTCCAATGTAGGCATACATGTATCTGTACGAATATTGTCCGTTTTTATTTAACTTCACGGTTAGATAAATAATGCAGCCTGCATACGAGTAAAATATATATTTTTGTTATTTAACTATAATTCTCTATTTTCAGATTGTCACATGGATCCGAAGTTGACCCATGATCAAAGTAAGTGATAGTAGTACTTTTTGAATAATATCTGAAATCAATTTATCTATTTACAGGTCAGTTATACAACCTTTAGCCGTAAATAATTATTTCATTTTTTATCTGTTTTCCACAATCCAAAAAAACTGAAACAACTAGCCCATGGCATTTATTATCTATTCCAATTAGCAATTATTTCTATCAAATTTTCAGTTTTGATTTTTTTTATATAAAACACTATTTAATAATAATATATTACACTGTGGCTGTACAAATATTTTGAGAAACATAATATTTCATTAATCTATTTCTTCTACAACTTGATCATCTTCTAACAAAAATTATAGTATTTATTTTCTATATATTAGCTTGCAATAATTATTCTTCTATTGATGTAAATTAATGTGTACTAAATTACAATTTCATGGTGTCTTGCACTACGTATAAGTCACATCATGTCACTTGGTGTTGTAATGAATGTAAAAGATCAGTCGTAAATATGGATATAATAAATTATTGATACACGTGTGGAAGACATGTTACTAAAAGTAATGTAAATCTTTGTTGTATTTTTTAAATGTGAAGATAATATATTCATGAAGATTTTAGGATTATTCTTACCTTCATAGAATTATTGAAAATAAAATATTTCGGATATAATTCCAACTGTTCTAAATCAAAAACAGTTCTGTTTGTTGTGTTTATCAGTATTTGCACCTAGTTGACATGAAACATAGAATCAATGCTAGGCCAAAGTCTCAAACATTGGTTTAACATTGGCCAAATGTGTGTTGTTTGCTGGATAAACATGTATTATTTCTCCACTCTAGATCTTTACCTATTGTCCTTGTGGTCTACGTCAGGTGGTGGAGAACACGAAGGTGGTGGTGAAGATGGTGCTCATCTGTCAAGACGACTCTCTCTGTTCTAATGTCACTTTGCACATCTCTATCTTCTCATCTCACTCCTCGTCAAGTGATCATGTCTATAACCAACCAATGTAGAAAGAAACAGATCAATTCTTCCCTATCCCGAGCACACCCCTTCTATGTATCTGAAATTTCTATGTATCTGAAACACCTCAATTATCACCATAACACTGGAACAGCCTGGCGCAAGAACTAATCTAAAGATCATTCATTTATTGATTGAAAATGTTGTTCACTGAGCCATGAAGTCCCATTTTGTCAAACTCGTGCATAAGATTACGATTGGAATTCTAATTGAATTCATCGTAGCATAGCTATTCCTCGATGTTGTACCTGTGAACTTCGTCAAAGAAAAATGCAGCATTATCAATGTAAAAGTTTGTGGTATAGCGATCTGTAATTCACCCTGTAAACGTTGTTACATTGTATTCCGTTGTTTTACACTCTTCTGTGAGTGTAAGATATCATGGGCTCAATGGAATACATTGGTGGTGGTATCTGTTTAAAAATTCCTTGTGCATATGTTGTGATCACCATACTACGTTGTGAACTGTTTGTGTTTTCTATCACACACGAAGAGAGAAGCTGGATGTTGTGATAACACTGGTAACCCATTCTATGTGACTTTAATCACCAATCACTCACACTGTCATAATGAGCACCTCTCTTTCTCAACTCTGTCTTCTTTTTCTTCGTCATCCTTGTTGAGAATCGTCACTCATGGTGACTGATTTTTTGGTACCACATTCAATGTAACACTAACTTTATACAATGTATTGTTGAGTTAAATTAAGCGCCATGTTTTATCATAGCACTAATACAAATGCACGGGAAGAACGAAGTAGCTTGCTGGCTAGAGGTGCTCTGCGTGAGGCAATGAAGCGCCAGGATTCAAACAGTGGCGGCGGCGGCGGCGGAGGCGGTGGTGGTGGAGGTAGCACAGTTGTTGTGGATCCGCTACGTGAGACAGTCGGTCGCAAACAGCACCTGCAGCAGACGCCAGCAAGACGTGAAGCCAGCAGCAGCATGGCTCCCAACCCTGAGCTAAAAATATCGACCGGTGCTGTGGGTCCAGGTCCTGGCAGTATTGCTGCTGGTGCTGCTGGCAGTGCGTCTTCTGCTTCAGCAGCAGGAGTTGGACCACCAGCCAGCCTGTACGTGCACCCACCTCACTCTAATGCCAACATAACTCCCTCAGCCACAGTTGCAGCCACAGCAGTGGGTGCAGGAGGTGGTGGCGGCAAGGCCATGGCCACGGATCAGGAACACAAGCCACCTGAGGCAGGTGGTGGTGGTGGAGGTGGTGGAGCTCGTGGAGCTCGTATGGGGTTGGGATCCTTCCCAGCTTGGCCTGCCAGCTCCATCCACACTGCGCCCAGCAGAATGAGTCTACAGAACCAAGGCCCACCTGACACCAACACCATACTGCGCTACAAACACAGCACCAAGAGAGTGGTGCTGAACGTGGGGGGCACCAAGCATGAGGTGCTCTGGAGGACGCTGGACCGTATGCCACACACACGACTTGGCAAACTACGCCACTGTAACTCACACGAGACAATTATGGAGATATGCGACGACTACAACCTGCAGGACATGGAGTTCTTCTTCGACCGGCACCCTCGCTCTTTCGCTTCCATCATCAATTTCTACCGCACCGGGAAGCTCCACCTGATAGAAGAGATGTGTGTGTTGTCGTTCAGTGATGACCTGGAGTACTGGGGCGTGGACGAGCTGTACCTGGAATCCTGCTGCCAGCACAAGTACCACCAGAAGAAGGAACACGTGTTCGAGGAGATACGCAAGGAGGCTGACTGCCTGCTGCAGGGAGATGATCCCGAGGACTTTGGAAACGGCCCTTGTGCTAACTGGCGATCCAAAATATGGGACTTACTTGAGAAACCGCAGACGTCGACGGCAGCCAGGGTAAGTACATATTGGCCTTCATCAACAGTAATTCAAATGTATGTCTCAAGGTCGCTGATTGGCGAAGGCGTCAGCCTGAGCCTATCAGCGAGCTTGAGACAGATATAAACTAGTACGTAATTGCTAATGAGCTGGCCGTTTTGCTATGCATAAAAACCTTACTTACACATGGCATGCCTTATGAATGCATTATCTTCTCATTTTAAAATCTAATTTCATTCAGGTGTTTTGGTTAATGATATGATTTCGGAATGTACACTGAGTGTGATTATGATCAATAGATAATTATTTACTAGTCTTTTTTTATTATTACCACTCTCGTTAGATGAATAGAATGGTGTTTTGCACGGGTTGTTTGCACGAGAGCAATAGTCTAGATAAATTGTTCTCACGTTTGGCACGTTTTTGATAATTAGCCATAGTGCCCTTCAGTTCTGGTTCAGTTCTAGAATATATCCTACAATATATTCCACTTTTATCGCACCTTCATAGTCTTTTTAGCGTAGATTTTTTCATGACCGACATTTACCATGACGCGCACAAAAAGGTTACATTATGTAACGATGGGTGATACTAAAGAACGGTACCTCAAGTTTTATTCTCGAGAATATTGTCCATTCTTTAATACAGCTTAATCATCGTATAGTTTTCAGACCTTTCTTGCGAACAATAATCGACGATTTTATTTTTCTGCATGTTGTATTTAGCCTGATGTATACATAGATGCTCTGATTTGATGGTACATCCAACAAACACAAGACTTTGGCACAATATCATTTTAATGTTTAGTCAACATTGTGGACTAACAATAAAACAATACTGGGTCAAAGTATTGTGTTTGTTGGTCAAGTGCAGGTTACAATCTGTATGTGTTTCGTTACATCGATGACCAAAACCAAACATCAACACAATACTTGCCTGAGCAACAGTTTTAATGTGTATAATGACCAAGCTGTTACTTGTTTGCTGCCTGCCTGTACGACAATATAATTAATATGATTAGACCTAACATCATCCACAATTTCATTCGAGTTCTTAAGGCACAATCCATGAAAAAAACGTAATTACAAAATCCGCTCGGCAAACTGCTCTTTCCAGCAAACCCGGTATTGAGCCTATTTTGGTTTAATATTGCGCCGACGTCGCAGACGGTGGTTCAACATTAAACCAACACTGGTTTAATGACTTGTGTTAGCTGAGTTGGCAGATTCGGAAGTAGGTAATTTAATAAAATAATATTGTAATATATCAACAGTACTATCAGGTGGATTAAAGTACTTCCATAGTTACTATAAATGCAAATATATCGTAATACATTTTTGTAGAAGGCAATACATAGAACCCACAAAACTGTTCACATCACAGAATTAAAGATTGTAGTTGCAAAGCATCAGTGTGTATGGATATAAACCCACTCAAAATTAAAAATCAGGATAATACCTGTATAGTAGATGAATGATGGCTGCATTATGTATGTATATATATCGATATATCGGTGTGTTCATACGAAGCCATTAATATATTAAATCATAGTTTTACTCGTTAGATTACAACGCCCATAAAAATATAACTCCGTCTTAGGCAGATTACAGCCATCACGCATCGCCAAACCAGAAAAGTGGCGTCACAACAGTGACTTTCTTTGACGTCGCCCTTCTGGTGACGGAGTACTAATGTCTGGTAATGTTCCGTGTGGTGCAGTCCCGCCGGGGATCCGGGCAAAAAGCGAACCGGGATCTGCCGGTAATGGCGGCCAAGCCACCTGTCATGCCCCCAGGGGATGCCCGGCAAAGTGGACACACGGATCTTAGCGATCCACATTCCCCGTGACAGGAAATACAGCGGGAAATGCCGGTTCGACGTTGGGTCAACGTCTCCGACGTTGACCCAACGCTGAACCGGCATTTCTCCATGATGTCGTTCCAAGTTGGTCGGGTCCGGAGGGTGAGTGGAGTGCGTGAACTCGTCTGCGTACCCATGAAATCGCCTTGGACGTCTTCCGGTCCCCGGAGACGGCCCGGTCGACGCGCACCTAATATAATTCGCACATGTTACGCTGATAAAATAATGTAGTTACGGATGCTATTACACTCTAAACAATATAGGTTCTTTAAAAAGAACCCTTCAGTACAATCACCATGCAACCCCAGGAGAACCCTGGGATGCATGGTGATTGTACTAAAGGGTTCCTTCTAAAGAACCTATATTGTTTAGAGTGTATTGTAACGTTATTACTGCCTAAGATGGCAGTCGTTTCCTGATTGGCTACTGCATAAACACTGCACGATATAATAATTAAATAATTTAATATTAGGCCCTGTTAATTCTGATTAGCATGAGAGCACGACCAGATATGCTGTCATACTCGCCGCTAGAGATGCTATCATAATAGCTACCGATTAAACACGATAAATAAAACAATGGCGATTTATTGTTTGGCCGACGTCGGAGACGGCGGGCCAACATTAAATTGACATTGGTTTAACATGTCGTCTTTGCTGGGCAGAACTTTTCGTAACCAGGTAAACCCTGCAGCCGGAGATGCTAATATGAACATTTCCACAGTTGTCTTGAAATCACGTTTAATAAAGATGAGGGATAGGGGGCCTGCCTGTTTATAGCGCTTGCTTTTAAGCCAATATCAACGCTGCATAATTACGTCGGCCTACTATTGCTTTGAGGGTGGTGATTTTCATTAACAGATTAATACGTTCTACAACACACACCCTCCAATCCCCAAGTGACGTGTGATATAGCACGGGCGTATAGAAGTACCCGCACTGAATGCGAGATGACACGGGATGGAGTGAAGACACCGGTGCATCTTGAGCAGGATGCAGCTATTGCCGGCAATTGACGTGACGCGACCATTAAGTTGTCAGTTAGGGCTTTTATCGCCCGTCACAGCGAGATCAAATCATTGTGAGGCAGCTTGACAGATTGTCGGCTCAGCAGCCGCTAAAATACAACATTACAATGCCCTGAAAGCCGGCAGACTTGTGGAGTTTACACACGAAGCCCGCCGCTGTGGGCTGCGACAGGCTGACCTAGATGTCAGGCAACTGATTGGTCGAGATTGGGATCTCGACCAATCAGGTGCCTGACATCCAGGTCAGCGAGCTGGAGAGCCAGGATCCTGCAGATCTGCCATGGAGTGTGACAATGTCTCTGGATGGTATGCGCTCTGTGCCCCGTAAAGCGTATAATCTAATCTTATTGACGATAAATCAGGCTTTCTACGCCAACGTTTTGTAATTGGAAGTCCGTATAAGCACATTAATATCCGATATTATCGCCCGTGTTGTCAGGGCAAGACGACGGGCGTCCATTCTGGTGTGGAGTAAATTGGTCTTAAGCGTCGGGCACGAAGTAGTCGTATTGTCAAATGAAATCAGTGTGTGTTCGCGATCGGCAATGCCCTTAAATCTCCCAAATTATGGAGTCATTTAAACTTTATGTTTGGTAATGATAGGATGTAGGCTAATAAATACACAGAAAGAAAAAAATAGCATAACGCATCTGCACATTCTGCCAAAACGGTAAAATTATTGAAAAATTAATTATTGTAATATTTTCAATTGTATCATAGGCCTTTGTCCACAGTTAGAACAATAATATTAACTTGGCTTGATCAGTTATGATTTGCTTTGAGTGCTTTTAGAATAACATAGTCGTTGTCGAAACTCCATGCAGAATCATATTTGAAGCCACTATCTTGCAACATAAGACATTGCTCTATAGTTGGCTCGACGCAGAACAAAATGTCAAGAACTGTTTGACGAGTATAGGCCCTACACTTAGCAGGTGTAGGAACGTAGATAATCTAATCTAAACAGCACCGATATAATTTGACGAATTGTTCAGAGGGTATAGCGATAACCTCAGCCTTTGTTAAATACATCACCCTCAGCTGTAAGCCATAACAAAAACATAGCCTTTTTATGACGATTGTTGTGGACACTCCATTATCACACAGAATATTTCTGCGAGTGATTAATACCTTTAAATGTTCAGCACATAGCACAATTCACCTTCCTCGGTTTGACCTATTTATAGGATGTGACGCAAATCATGACTTTATTTCCAGGGTATTCATGAGATGTCGACTCAGTGTTGGTTTGACGTTGGCCACCGTCGCAGACGGTAGCCTAACTTTAAACTAACATTGTGGCAACATCTCCATTTTGCTCGGTGTAAACAGATATCTGGTGCAATGAGTCAGTGCTGATTTTGATCACCATACAGCTTGTATTATATATAACCAAGTACACCTGTATGTTGGATGGGAGTGTGTGTATGGCCTGATAGCACGCGAGCGATGTCGGGCAGTGTCGATATTCTGTTACCAGACTGTATCTTCTGATTTGCCTTTGGTGTATTACACGGCAAATCATCACTCTCGATAAAAGGGACAAGAAGCAGACGAATGAGGTGTTGGCCAGCTCTCACAAACACAGAAGTAATGTAGACAGTTCAATGTGATGTTGGTAAACATTTTTTCGTGTTGCCAAATAATGTATATTTCATAATTAGAATATGGCATTTGCAGCAATTTTATACAAGCCTGCAAAGTTTTGTTCCGGTTTGATTCTCACAAACGACTGGTTACTTATCAGAGATGTCTTTATGTATCTAAGTGGTCGCTACAACGTCTTGATTTTGACGCTTAGAGTACTGATCACGTCTAGAACCGTTTTTAATCTTCAAACAAGAACATGTGAAGGAAAAATGAGAATAAAATTTGTGAAATTGGCAAATCATTTGATTGAAATTGTGCAAATGTAAATAATTTTCAGCCACTTGAAGTTGTGGATCGCGTTAGCGAAACACAACTTCAAGCGGGTGAAAATTTAAATTATATAATTCTGCACATCAAGAAGTAAGATAATGTTATACAGTTGTAAATTCGTCAGAGTTACATGTCCTTATCACGTGATATGTACATCACAGTAGGACATTCCTATATGCAACTACCAGCGTGTTGTCTTGGTTGAAAATTAAAGTCAAGAAAGGTCAATGCGCAGACTAATTGAATCAAGAATAAAACATTCTAGACTATGAAAAACAACACAACATCGGTCTATATGTGGTAAAAGGCCTACTTCATATCATGGCAATCTAAAACTACACAATGACAGCAAAGGTAGGCACATTGCTTATTGTTATTTGTTCAACGTTTCCGTGTTATGAAGTGAATTTCAATACAGTTCTCTGCTTGAAAATATCTACAGAAGGATAACACGTAGATGATTTACTGTATATATGCCACAGCTACGTCTTCTAAGTCGTACTTACTGATATATGAATCTGTTTAGGAACTACGAGTACCTATACTGATTATTGATTATGTGGATTAGTTTAAAACAAGGATCAAGTAAGATACTTTGCAATCACGGTGTCCAAAGACACAGCATCATTTCAGTCAATATCCTACATCAGCGAAATCCTGCACAGGTGTTACAGGCTATTAATGGATACAGGCTCAATACTGTTTCGATTCTGGTCCAGCGTCCACGACGCTGTCCCAGCATCGAAGCAGCATTGGAACAGCATATCTAGGTTAAGCTGTATGTATACAGCAGGTAGCACTCGGCTTATCGTGAGCACATCAGTCTATGTACGATATAATGCTGTAATTGCTACCGAACCTTGTGTTATTTTGGGGCACCAGCGCCAGAACTGTATACATATATATATAGTCCTATATATACAGACATGTTTAGCCCATGTATCCAATTACTATATCTCACTATAGTATACATAATTATTGAATAGACATTAATTTTCGCAATAAAGTACATTCACGAAAATTTCTGTTTTGTGATCCAGTTTTTTTACGTACGCAATAAAAACACTTCATGGAGGATTTTGTTTTCGGGAATCTCCTGTTCGTTGTATATTTTGTCGGGGAGCTATATCTTTTTTATGTTTAGCTTTCAGATCAAAACAATTTTTGATCCGCAAAAAAATGGTGGACATGAAAAAGTAAGTGCACCAGCACAAGATTCAGCGTATGAAGCACAACCACTTCACTCGAAATCCGCAGCTGGGATAAACACGTGCCAGGAGCGCCGGGTGAACCCGAGGAGTGGAGATGGGGGCTCAATCAACACTCTTCTAGGAATGGTGTCCACTACCGGGAGGTGCCGTGGATTCAAAGTGCCGCGCGCGAGTGTCCGGCACAGTGTTGGCGGGATGCTGGGCCAGATGGCACAGCATCCCGTCAACACTGGGCCGGAATCTGGCGTCAGCTGTGATCCACGTGTGCTTGTTACCTAAGAACGTGCACGGATCCGGACGTGCATTACAGCGATGCCGTTCTCCTCAATGACGACGGAGAGAAATAACCTCTTATTAGAGAACTAGGCACGGGCCGGTTTGTTTACAAGTCGAGGTGTTTACGTTCTTATCATGATCTACCTCTTTAACCTTGTTAAAAAAAATTCTAAGCTGAGCGTACATTGTAAGTGCGTAGTAACCACTTCTACAGGGTAAAAGGCAGTACCTTCTTACTTTACAGGTGCGCAGACACAGCCTTTTGACTTTTCGCAGCAGTACTACATGTATACTAGCATCAATGCTCGGCAGATCTATCGACATATCCAGAAATGTAGGCCTATTCCTGGAAAAGGCCATAAGTTACGTCAGTTCTGGATCGCATCATTCTATTCACCTGTTTTACATGTGCACTGCTCATCATCCACGAGAAATTTTCAAGGCCAGCGGAGTAATACAGCTGTCTTTCCCGTGCTTGGCAACAGCTGCCGCTCCTGGGTGCTCGAGTTTCCTTGACATTAGGCATTAACTGTATTGTATAAATGAACGAAAAAATGAAACAATTTATAACTCACAAGGTGAGTGGATTTTGAAGTTAAGACAAGAAACATTTCACTTGAATACCTGACCTTTTAATTTTGATATTTGAGAGTTTGTTGAGCTATATATTTTGTGAAGGTATGACATTATTTGTTAAAATCAATGTGATAAAACGGCAGGAAAAGTCTATTGTGATTTTGTTTAGAGGCATATAATCATGTCAAATGAAGCGAAAGTAACATCATGTCAGGTGAAGCGAAACTAACATATTGCTCCATAACATTAGCTTAATTTAACGCGAGTTTCATAACTTATTTTATTTAAAGGTGATCCATCGCCCCTCATATGGTATGAATAATTATGTCCTTATATGGGGGTATTGGCTATCATGTGACCCACTGAGAGGATCACATATAAGGAAACACTTGCGCCCCATCTTGTGGCAACTTTTATTTATTTGTCACAACATTATTTATACTATATGAGTGGTGATAGAACACCTTTAAGCTGGTTGAACGTTATCTACTTTTAATTTATATAAATTGACAAATTTCGAGAAAACGCCAACTTGATTGAAGGTAAAAATTAGACTAGCTTGGCCGGTTTTACATTGTACATCGGGTCTAATAAGTATAATATGACAGATATGCTGAGCGTCTCAGAAGGATGATTGCGATAACCACCATGTAGTAATATTTGTAGCATGCCAGTAAATATTTGTGAACCAAACGAGGGACGAGCATAAGACGACACCTAAAAAAACAATTCATTAAAATCGGCGAGATGATTAGATGACAAGGGATTTATGAAGGGCTCAGAAATAATTGGGCATCCGTCATTAAGGACGCGATGCCAAAGGCGTGAAAAATGTCTAATTAATAGCCTATCAGACGGAGAGTGAACGATTGCCTATCAGGCAAACCGGTGAAGTGCCAACTAACGTTACTTGTCTTGCAGTAGGCCTACTTTCCCAACACCTTCCTCTTACCACATGGTGACGTTGTGTCAACGCTGGAAACAATTAATAATTTATAAGCTGTTCCGACCAAGCCTTGTCTGACACTGCAATGTAATGGTAAACAGCAGTAGCTGATTACTTTTCAAGTGGGCAGTTACTGCTGTTTTCCTTTATACATTGCATAATATGGACTGCAGGCTCCACTCTATCAGCACGAAATCCGACTTTTACGATCTGTGATGTCTTTCTCTGATACTTATGATACCGATCTAGAGATGATCCGCGTTGCATATTATATGTTACCCGATCTTGCAAAACTTTATAAGCCAAAATTAATTTCATTGACCTACATGTATTTCCAATTCATTTGTCACACATTTTTAATTTCAAATGATTACTTTCGAATCTTAAAATGGTGTGTAAATAGAACAAGATGTGTGACAATTTCTATTCAATATACCTGTTATCTTAATTTTAGTCTCATTTAACTGAAAGCAGTGATATTTATTTCCATTAAAATGTTACCGTGGTAACAGTCGCTATTAAGTAGGGGACACGAGTGCAAAATGATGACGATCTCTGGCATATTATACTTTTAAAATTTGCAAAATTTTAGAACTATGCGCTTATTATTTAGAATATGGGGTTGATTATTTATTTCTTTAGGTGATTTTAATCCAATGGTGTATTTTTTTAACGTAAACAAATTCCTAAAATCACACAATTTCAGACTTCATATTTCTCTGAGGTTGCGGAGACTGATGTTTGAAGCCAAGCACGCTACAGAGTTGTGTATAATACCATTTTAAAGTTAATGTTGTGTAGATTTAGGATCTCCAATAATTAGATCAGCGACTTAAGCCTCATATATCATTATTTTTGTCAGATCAGGCCACACATGTCCCGCTGTCATCTGTTTTCCTTGATCTTTCTGTATAGCGGCCGCCAGTCCCGCTCGCCGATCCCCGGTCCTGATATCGAGGGGGGGAGGGGGGGAGTGATCACTGCTGCATATCCCGATTCTGATCCTGATTTATTTTACCTCGGCCACTGATCTCGGTCAGTGATCCAGGCTAATGACCACAGCTGCTGATCCAGTTCGATATTCCCGCTGTGGAAGATTAAGGTCAGTGATACCAATCGGTGAGATCGATATCTGACCCTAATCTGTGATCATCCTGGTCGGTGATCCTGTTCGCTAATCTATCTCTGACCGCAGATCCCGGTCACCGATCATGGCGGGTGGCCTCGGTCTCTGATCCAGATACAGTTGTCCTCGGTCGCTAATCTCCATCAACTAGGCCTATATCTAGTCGATGGTTCTGGTCGATTAACCAGAAAGCAGTCCCCTGGTTCAGAGTGTTGATCCAGACAAGGAATATATAAGTCTTATATATTCCTTAATCCAGATTACTGATCCGGTCGCTGAACACGGTCGCTATCTCCTCACACGATGGCTGATCTGGATCGTTTACACGCTGGTCACTGATCCCGGTCGAAGATCGAGGCCAGCGACTCAGATAAGATTATACACCTGTTGTATCCACACATATCCTCTGATCGAAGAGGGCATGGGCCCTGCATGGTGCAAAAGTTAAAGCTGCCTGCTTGGATAGTCAGAGATAGCGGGTTCGTCCCCCCGCTCACTCGTAAAGATTCAGTATTATGGGGAGCCTCCGTGACGGAAAGGTAGCGTCTTCAGCCTCAGACCGTCAGTGCGAATTTCGAATCCTGTGTCTGGAGGGCAATGTCATATCATTCATCTTCTCAGGAGGTTCTCCTGGCCCAGTTTAGTTTATTATGTTTATATGTGCACAAAGAAAGATCCCAGTCATTCATTCATTCTGACCAAACAATCAGCAGCAACTGTCCAACCCTGAACTGTCTAACGCTGAATTATGTTTGTATAAACCTTGAGGATCACAGGGTTTTTTTCAATTTCAAATCATCAGCCATTATAATTTGTTTTAATTCATTCAGTGCGGGGACCGTCTTTATATGTCTACAGACATCAGATTCTGACGTATAAAGACGGTTCCCGCCTTGAAAAGGGCTAAAATAGCACACAACTACCAGCTGACCTACAGGCACACAATCCTGGTCTATTATATTTAGGCCCCAAGCCATTCCCACGAGTTTTCAGTTAGAATTGCTTAAATATAATACTAGTACTTAGTTCTATGCAATGAAAGCACGGAGAATAACCAACCTGTCACAGTACTGGTTGTTTAATGAGTATACATGTGTCAAACGGATGGGTACAACATTTTATCAACCAGATAACCTGACGCTCACAATAAGTTCGCTCATCTAGAGTAGTGTGGCCTACGTGACCATCATCACGTACCCCCATCATGTTTGCTGTGCCTGTTGAGCCGCCACGCAGGCCCAACATTAAACCAACATTGGTTCAAAGTCTTATGTTTACCGGAAGCGCCTAATCAAAATTGAAATGGCCATTAGCTATCATATGCTTGTGCAAAATATGAAGTTGATTCATTAATGGCAATGTGGTCTGCGTAGCCATGATATACACACATGTCCCGTTCTTATAGTATATAGGCCTATTTAGTACTGAACACTCTGTCGGTTGACATAGATGAGCTACCCGAATTTACATTACTTCACACTTACGTTCAAAATATGATGTAACATTATTATATAAATATAATCCACATTACAATAACGTAGAAGGACTGCAAGTGTCATAATATTAATCATTTTGACCACATGCATAAATTATGTTAGCTCGCATTAGCCTGCATGGCTGAGTAATTCATTCTAGCTGTCCGATCTCTTCTACTTGCTAACCAAAACTGGTTATAGCGGGTCTTCTGTATTAACCCTTTCAAGCCTGAATTTACCATTGTCATCTCCATCTACTACAAGCCGCGAATTGCTGTCGCAATTCTCGGCTTGCAGTGGATGAAGATGACTTGAAGTGGGAGGTAAATGAAAAAAAATATTGCTATTATTAAAACAGTTCCATGAAAATGTTCGTTCTAAAACCCCTAGGTGTAGGAAATTGAGTCGTTCTTCTGAGATGAAAAAGATGCTTTAATGCATCTTGAGGACTCAAAGGGTTAAAACATATTACTGGCATCCCATCAGATGAGTGACACACGCGACGCTCTGTGTGCTAGGGGTCGAGTCCCTGACGTACGTGACGATAAGCACGACCAGCTGCAGCAGGTGCACTGGAGAGCTTCCCACGAAAGACGTAACCACGTTGAATTAGAGATGTATTCGATATTATTCAGAGAAAGGATTAGGCCTACCCCTAGAACAACAGATCCAGACAGTACAATGTGCCTGGATCTAAGGCTGGTCTGGCAACAGCACGGGATTTAAAGGTGCGGTGTTCACACAATGCATCTGGTATGGATCTATTGTTATTCCCACCTGTCTGGACTCCCCCGCTGGAATTCCAGATGAAGAGGGGACGACTTGGAAGGTGCTTCTTTACTTGGGCTTCATCTTCTCTGTGTTTAAAATCATCACGAATCTTTCTCACAAAATACAACACCCAGAAGCCTTTCAACCCTTTCTTTTCAAACGAGCGGAAGCATCACGAACCGTTCTTACAGAACACAAGGCACAATAAACTAGCTTTCTTTGTCAAGTGAAGCTCTTTTTACTTTGATTCGATTACTGTCGTGCAGACACCATTTGTCTTGTGATCAGATCTAGTGTTCGCATGCTACATTTCACAAGCCGTGACCAACCAAAGTAAAAATACATTTATAAAAAAATTATGGTTACTAAGACAAAAATTACATTTGCTCTTTAGCTATTGTATTTATATGAGTTGTGTAACCTAAGTATTTTAATAAATTAAATCTCATCCGAATAGAAATATAAAAGTGAATATCCGATAATTCAGTGGTGTACTCAGATAATGCGCCAACGTCATAGCATTATAATATAATATATAGGGTGCACTTTTGAAATCGTACTATCTCGGAATAAAATTGGCATAATAACTGTGTACATACACGTAACATAATACTGATATCTGTAGACACGTAATGGCATTCAGTTAATAAATAATATCATAAATGTTTGAGACTGGATTACAATGCCTTTAGCCATTCCCAGTCTCAGCATCTCGCCCGGTAAATACGCAACATAGGTCCAGTGTTGATTTAATGTTGTGCCACCGTCAACGACGGTGGCCCAACATTAAATCAGCACTGGCTGAACTTTCCGTATTTGCTGGCATCTCCACATGTGTCGCGTACCTTTATTGATTTCCCTTGTCTGGCATCTTTTCACGCTCGTCGTGTCCACATTTGAACAGCCATCCTTAGCCTTTCTGTCGGAAGTAACAGGTGATTTGCTTTGTAAACCGCACGTAATCTTCAGTATTGTGTGTACACTGCTGGTTCAATGTCGGACCAGCGTCTGATATGCGGGTCTCACGCTGATGAATTTACTTGGTAAACGACGATTATTTTGCAGTCAAATTAGTGATTAAAGATCAACATGATTGTAGTATGCAGGTATGTAAACCCACAAAAAACCCCATCTATATTTAAACTGTATCGTGCGGTTATGATGATCTATGAATAATAAATATTGGATACGTTGTTGAAAAATCACACTTTTTAAAAATCAATTCTGCGTTATTAGTATCAGAACTAGATATTTTTAAATATTAAAACTGTTGATGCCAAAAACAGATTGTCGGGATCACGGGGTGTGGCCACTAGATTAGATCTCATTATTAGGCCTATAGATTTGTAAAAATATTGAGTATGGCACCCCTGCTGCAACAGTGTTTGATATTCCAAGTGGACACACATTAAATCAGGGTAATGTAATAATTACTGGCGGAATCCTGATGTCAACACGAGTCATGGGTCCGATGTTGAACTAATACTGGGCCACCGTCTCCGCCGCTGGCTCAGTTTTAGTTCCACATTACATCGGATCCATGCCTCGTCTTTGCTGGATAACGCATTTTATTGCCAATAATTTTGTTTCTTTCTCACAAAACATTACACACCTTCTTGTTTGCACTTGCTCACTTCTGGCGCGGAAATTAAATGCGAGGTTGCGTCACCATGGAAATTAAAAATGGCTTCCTTTTCCGTCAGGCTGTCACATGACCAGAGACGGTCACGTGATACTGATTGATTTACACGTTTCCCTCGTTGAGCACTATTCACGCAGTGACAGCTAGCGTTGGACAGGTGTGAACCAAAAACTGCTATAATTAAATTTATCATGATTATTATAGGATAGTGACACTATGTAGAAACATGTCCTTGCATCTTGTAGTAGGCTATGTGACAACATATGTAACAATTGATTGAAATTGCTCGGCGCAATAATCGTGCAATTACTTCGCTTTCTGTATCTTGCACATTCCTATTATTATGTACGTCCCACTGAGGTAATGTTATGGCTCAAGTGTTGTATTTTACTCCAATTCAAATAACAACTAAATGACGACCGGAGATTAGCTAACTCTGTGCGACGTGATATATTATGCAACCGTCAATTCATCACGGAGTACAACACTCTTGTGCGAAGACGGAATGGAGCTACTGCCTTTTGACTTTATAAATACATACTTGGGCTAATTTAATAAGCACATCCCAATTATTAACTATTCATGGAGTGCATGCTTCACACTTGACGCTTTCTCAAAAAAACAATATTAGAAATTAAGGGTAAAATCACAACCTGGTCTTATAACCCGATTATTAACGTTAGAGAAGAACGAGCACCTTTCATAAAATATCCGGCGCGAGCACAACT
The DNA here is from genome assembly GCA_964017125.1 of Flabesymbios commensalis. Classification (NCBI taxonomy): domain Eukaryota; kingdom Metazoa; phylum Annelida; class Polychaeta; order Terebellida; family Flabelligeridae; genus Flabesymbios; species Flabesymbios commensalis. The sequence goes on from OZ024902.1 coordinate 31,020,762, forward strand.
AGTTTTGCTCTTTCATAATACAATCTGGGTGATGCATCCCCCGGAGCAAGAAGCTAAATGTGATCGGTTCTGGGAGGGACTGACGTAATTGGCGTACAGAAGGATGATCGTTGGCCGATGTCGCCAGAAAGAAGCAATAAGAGGAGGCGTCCTTGATGGATAACACTCCGCCTGACGCGGAGGTTTCCGCAGACTTTATCACACGGTATGGCAGCTGGAAAAAGTGGTGAGCAATTACCCAGCACTGGTTCAATGCTGGGCCAGCGTCAGCCACGCTGGCCCGCCATTGAGCCAGTGCTGGGTTTTATGCTGGGCAGTTGAAATCTTTGAAAAACCTCGGCGCGCTGCCGAGCTCGGGCAGTGTGAGCATATTCGAAATAAATCATGTTCGAGATTGGATTTTTTTCATGTTTAACAATCAGAAAGCTATGCATAAAACAAACATTTTACATTGTATTTTCATTTTTGCCACATTGATTTTGTAATTTTTTAAATGAATCATACACACGGCCTGAAACTTTTCTGATTTTAGAGAATGTCTATTTTTTATTATTAGCGAGAGCGGCTGGGTAGTGCGAGTGCGGCTGTGTGGTGCAAGTGTGGCTGGGTGGTGCGAGTGAGGCTGGTTGATGCGAGTGCTGCTGGGTGGTGCGAGTGCGGCTGGGTGGTGCGAGTGCTGCCTGGAGAAGACAAGCTGGGATTGATGAGAGGATATTTTTGACAGGACGTGCGCAAAGCACTGAGTAGTTCACAGTCCTAAAACATCCGGCGATGCCCACAGAGGCATGAAAAGAAATCTGTCAAGCCCGCATATAGACCGGCCAATCCGATAGTCTGGAGACTCGAGGCGGACGCGGCACAGGCGCTCGCCCGACGTGGTCCCATCGCTTGACCAACGTCGGAGACGTTGGGCAAGCGATGGGACCACGTCGGGCTGCTGTCGCAAATTAAATTGATGGCGATGCTGCAGGTGATGTGAGTTATGCTTACAAGACAATTATGCCACATCTCCCAAATTCCATCCTCAGACCACAATCCCCCATCGGCATGTCCTGCAGAATCCTCCTATTGTCAAGGCACATATTGCTGGTAATGTGGCGTCAATGGGGAACCACCAATACAGCCGAGTACACAGAAATCAGGACACAAAGGCTGATGTGTCCACAAACATACGGTGCTTATTGTATGTCATCACTTTGTCTGACTTTGAACCAGACGGTTATTATTATGCATTGCTATTTGAAGATCGTTTCATATGGCAACAATAATGGCCTCTACCCACGCGCTCAACCTGTTCCTGTGAGGTGGTTACATCAACCGAGTAAACATCAATGATTTAGATATGATGCGCACCCTTTACCTATATGTTTTCAGCTGCGGACTCCTTAGAAGCCTCCCAAGAACAAAAAATATTCAATCCAAATCCACAAAGAGCAATACATCAACTTGAAATAACGATTTGTATAGCGTCAGCAGTGATCAAATTGCCGTCAAAAAAAAACATATTTCATGATGTATTATAAATGTCGCTGCTTGCATGTGCCAAGATTTGCTTCGTGACTCACAGGAATATTGTCCATTGCTGCAGGCTCAGATTGCTGACGTAATGCAATATTAAAACTACGCGCGTTTCTGTCTTGGATATGAAGACATGCTATGCTATAGGCCTATACTAGTAATGCTGAAGAAATAATGCGCTGATTATTTTATTCAGTAAAGTTACTTTCCGTTGTATTAAAATCACATAAATATGATTGACAATGGTGTCAAGTAGGCCCTACTTAACTATTTTTAATGGTGACTAACTGTCAATTCACATTGTGTTCGGACATAAAACAGAAAAATGATACATTATATTCCGTGCTCTGGAAAAGACATTTTAGTTTAAAATATGAAATATATATTTTAAAATGTACCTTGGGATAAAGCTTTCGAAACGCAGTCCTCAAATCATGGATTACTGCACCACTTTTTCAGTGGGTTAATTCCAATATCGAATAATATTGTTTTATGTATTATCAAATTATCCCAAAATACTTATTATCAGATCACAGGATACATTTAAAGTTCCTAATTGCTTGTTGTTTTACAATATAAGTATATGTATACTTAAAAAAACACAATCCCTGTTGAATTGAGTAGATTCTGTTGAAACCTATCACGTACCTAAATATCGTTTTTTCCAAAACAATGTGTGAGCCCCACGTCCATCTTCTAGGACCATAAGCACTTATGTACGTGTACTATGCCTATATAGAACTTTGATTTACGTCCCAGTGTGCCATTATGCAGGTCTTGAACCCATGACCTATGACCCTTGAATGAACCGAAAGTGGAGGAAAAGGAGGTGAGAAACGGGTAAACACTTGGATATGCGCGCTCGGGACCTTATTGAAGCCAAGAAGGTCGGTGACTGACCGAAGCCACCCACTGCTGCAGCAATAGTGTGAATTATTCAACAAGTTAGTTTGGCATTAGGCAGGCGAGTGCACCGGCTGAGCCTATGTGAGACACGATGGTGCCGCAAAAGCACTCACTCACACGTGTTATATGGTGCAATTACTCAAAACTTGCGAGCATTGCTTCAGCAGCACGTCCCTCATGTCGTCTATACTAGCAGACTGAGCCAGAAGCATTGTGTAGCCCACAGACAAACAGCAGTAACTGATTACTTAAAAAGTAAGCAGCTACTGCTGTTTGCATTTGAAACCAAGTGAGCAGTTTTTGATGTTCCCATTGGTATCTGCTTACTTTAAAGAGAAGTAGTTACTGCTGTTTGTTTTTTGCAGAGCGGCACTGCTTGAACTTGTGGTAATATCTATATCATGCTAATGTCTTCCACTTACAAAGAGGCACATAGGTGCTTTTGATTCAAATGACAAGAATATTCACACGTATTAAACAGCTAGTCTCACATGCTCAAGAATTAATAATGCCCTTATTCTTAGAAGTGATTGTCAGCTGATCAAATTGATCAACATCCAATTTATAATCAGATCGCCAATGACAACAGCTCATTATTGTGACATATATGTAGATGAATAATATTGTGATAGTCATGAATATTATGAATACTAATTTCAACATCTATCGTCTTCTGTTGGCTCAACATTGCTTCACCTTTGGACAACGTCTTCTACCGGGCGGTGTCTGGTTCAGCCGACGTGTTACCCCTTAAAGCGCGAAATTAAACAATTTACTTTTTCACTCACCTGAAATTGTGTCTCGCTATCGCGATCCACTTCAAGTGGGTGAAAAATACTCACATTTGTTTAAAATGAGACCAAACATTGGCAAATATTGATGTTTAAACACTCATTGCGTTCCATTTGACAGTGACTTGACCCGCTAATAGAACAAATTAAAACGATAATAGTCGTGTTTAGCAGTGAAAGGGTTAATACAAAATGATAAATACCAGAGGCTAGGAATCCTGTGCAAACACAAGGGCGCCATCGAGCAGGAAAATGTCAAGCCGAGAAAAGCAGAGAAAAGGGCAACGGTGATCAATAACCTTGGAGACGCACACACCCGGCAAACTCTAGACGTTTATTCAATGTTGTTTTAATGGTGGCCCACCGTCTACGACACTGGCCCAACATTAACCCGGCATTAGATAAATGTCTCGTATTTTCTGGACAGGCGTCTTCTGTTGTCACCCGTACAGGGGTTTCTAGAGTGTGGTCGGCAAGGCTGGTTTACAAGTGGCAATAGATGAAACCCCATTGCAAGACAACGCATAAACAACGCATTCACCTGTTCACGTCAACGACAACAGAATATTCCAATGCTGTTAATAATCGTTGGGCAGCGATGCCAGATATATGCGATGTCGTTATTTGCATGTGTAAAAGTTTAAAATATTATGTGATGTATTTAAACTATTTTAAAATAGTTAAGCTCCTATCACTCATTTGTGGCACCACAAATATTAGTCTTTAAGGGTGATCTATAACCCCTTATAAAGTATGAGGCACAAGTGTTTCCTTATATGGGGTGGTTGGCTATCATGTGACCCTCTGAGAGGGTCACATGATAGCCAATCACCCCATATAAGGACATAATTATTCATACCATATAAGGGGTGATAGATCACCTTTAAGAGCAGGCTTATCTCTTGCTCTTAAAAATAACATTCAACGCTTGTCATCTTGATTATATTGCTTTGTATTTTACAACCCATAATATAGAAAGAAATGGGTTATTTTGCCTGTCAAATTAAAGAAAAAAAATAACATTACTGTATTTGACTCAGTGTCGAGCTATATTTCTGTTGCAATCAGTTCATTTATAAATATAAAAAAAAAATGTGAATAACCATTTTGAATCGTGTAATTTTCTCATGGAAAGTGTCTGTTTGTCATATTTGGATTAATCGTCGTGCACGTTTCTAAAACCACTATATTAAGACACCACTCAAATAGAGTAGGTAGATAATGATCGAAAAGTAACCACGTCGTTAAGTATGGACGGTGTCCATGTAAAATGTTACAGTGGGAGATCCGGCCGGGTCGCTGTGTTTGCTATTGTATGCTATCAGGATCTGGCGGGATAATTACGAGCGGGATCTCCTGGCAGCTCCTGAACGGTGGCCGGGAGCCGGACGCCCGGCCGACCGGCTGGCCAGACGGACGGGCGGCAGCAAATTGTCTCCTTTGACGTGGCCAGTAGGACTGACAGACGATACTGCGTGTGTGATACACTGCCATTAGAAACACGTGAGGAAACCCAGCCCAAACCATGGAGAGAAAGACGAGCCATGCGCCATCGGGTGACACGTCTTCTGTTCTCTCCGCCTGTCTCTCTGTGATGTGAATGGTGCAAATGCGTGTAATTTCACGGGAAAATATTTATCAGGAACAACACTAAATGTAGCGAATCTGAAAAACTGCTCGCTAAATACAACTTCACACATTTTAAAGCTCCAATTGTTCCAGGTCGGAGTTTAGGGAAACAAAAGGATATTAATTCATACTACAGCAACTAATAAAACACATTTAGAAAATACATTTGAAGGTTGTATTTCCATTTCTGCTAACATGTAGTTTTTCCAGCCAGTTAGCCACCAAATCATTCACCAGACTGACCTACCAACCAGCCAACCATCCCCAACCAACCACCAATCAACCAACCAACTAACCCCAACTACAACCAGCCACACAGCCAGCCAGCCAGCCAGTCAACCAGTGAGCGGTGGTATAGTCACAGTGACCATCAGATAGAGCCAGCTGTTGTTGTGAGGGGATCAACACCACCACAGTTTTCTGACGGATGTGTTGCCGGTTGCTTTCTCCGTCAGAGCTCGGTGGCTTATTGCTTGCAGACGGACCGGCTGACTGGCTGGCTTGATGGCTTACTGTCATGCCGGCTGGCTTAGGTCCTGACAGATGACGCTACTGGCTTATAAGTAATGACTGAACCACCAGCTTTATAATTATAGCAACTACTAATATTCCATACATTTGCAATATTATTTCATGAAACTTTTGCTTGCGTATCGTTCTCCTAAAATAGAGAATAAATGACCGAAGGAAAAGAAAAACCCGCCGACCCTGTTCGGTTCGCATTGCAGTGGGCAATTGCTGGTCTTGCAAACAGTCTCTACACGGACAGACCGCTTCTAATTGAATGACTTGTCCGTCTGAATTCTCCGAGATGAAGATGAATGTTCCCCACCTATCTGTTTCCAGTCGCTGGCTTCACATGGTTTCAATGCTTCACAACGTATCTGACGCTGGTCCACCGTTGAATCTACGTTAATAAAAGCCTTGTGTCGGCTGGGGCATTGTAGTTAACACTGGGATGGATGTGAGATAATTGGTAGAGGTGTTGAGTTGGAGATATCAGGAGCTGATCCTGCTGCTGTGAAACATTCCCAGTAAACACGAGACGTTCACCCAGTGGTGACTTGATGTTGGAGCAGGAAAATTAGGAGACCCCTCCCCCCCCCCCCTAACGATATGATATATTGGCCAATCCATCTGCATGAGCTAGGTTAACATAGTTGTTTTGTCTGCAGGTGAACAGAGGATAGTTCAATTTTGGAACAACTTTTTGCAATGTTTGTAAACGAGACCGTCGGTTTAAGTGCCTCTAACTCATACACATAATTAGGAGCAGCCAGGAAATACAGAAAGACGTTGTCCCCGTATCATGCTAATGACATCAACAATATTGCAGTCAATGCATGTCTTGTACAGCAATAAAATACCAGCATCTTCTGCATAATATAAAATGATGCCATATGATCACCAATTTTCGCGACAATTTAGGCGTCATAGGTCCCAACTCATAAAGATTGCATAACCTGGATGCACAATTTGATTATATTTGTAGAATAAATGTGGAAAAATTGAGGCAAACTTCACGATGTGCGTTGAGTCATGCAGTTATATGATGTAATATAATTTCTATGGAGTTCAATCACGCAATGTAGGCTCCTGCAACACTGCATATATATGGGGCCAATGCTTTACCAAACACACAATAATCATCTTACAACCTTATATCAGGACAGACATAATTTAGAAGTCAGTTCATCTCAGGTGCAGGTACGAGTTGCCAAAGTATGTGCCTTCTAAGCCCCGGAAACCCATGAGAAGCCGATTGGCTATGACCAAGGCCGGGATACCAGTACCCTCTGTAGGATGAAAAGCGGCAATGACTAAAGATATAAAGGCACGGAGAGAAATAACAGAAACCTGATCACATATCACCGATTAGGCGGGTGTCGTTATGGTTCTTTAATAGCTCGTCATTTATCTGTCGGCGGTTGTTTCTCTTGTAAAGTGTCCTTAATTGACTATCACAGACAGCAGTTTGTACCACACAGCTCCAGAAGTTGGTGTAATTATGGGCCAGCGTCTTTTGACGCTGGCCCATAATTACACCAACTTCTGAACCACGCTGTGTTTTCCACTGCAGCCTGGGGCAATGGTGCGGCATGGCCAGATGCCTCGGGATATCAGTTTTCTGCCAGACGACTACATAATGCAGCAGGGTATTTAGACCCTGTTTACACCCTGGTGTCATTGTGCCAATCTGATAATCTTGGCGCCCGAAAACGTCCTGGCAAATGTCATCTTCATTCCGGTGTAAACAAATGCAGCGCTTCATATGCCGACGGTTATAGTTTTGAGGTTTATTTGCTGTGAGACTTGGCAGAAAATGGCAGTTTTTGCAGGATGCAGCAAGATGGTGTCAATGGACTAATTTGATCATGACAGTATTCAGAATCCGCCTGTATAATCTCCTGTTCATTCATGCACATTCTTCATATGGTGACTGTGAGATGCGACTTGTCAGGCGACTTGTCAGGCGATATAAGTTCTGGCAAGGCGTCTGGATAGTACCACCTTCTCTGGTCTCATCACTTTGGTACCGTAGTCGAAGAGGTGATCCTGAACCATTTAATAATTGAGACTTGATGTTTTTTCGCATGTTAAACAACACGATTGGATATAAAGAAAATGCTACAATCGGACATAGATCTTAGCCGCGGTGGCGTATTCGATTAGGGTGTGGCTCGTAGACTAGAGGATGAACCCTGTATGTGCCATCGAGGTTGTGCATATGTAATTATGTAATGTGCTCAGAACTGTTCAACAGTAGTGCTGCTACCAACATTTAGTAGCCTATTATATCATATATCCAAGCGAATTTTTTAATTCGTAAGCCTACACATTCGATGATGATGATGACTGATTTACGATTTTGTCATTGGTGGATATTTTTGTATAGACGGATTTCAATTTTTCAATATAGTTTTTATTATTAGTACACCAGACCTAAAAACTTTCTTCCCACAACACTATGGGTCCTACTTATTTAAATAACTAAACATAATTATGTTTATATTATTTACTGAGCTATATGATTTGAAGCATGCCATGGAGACATTGTTCTTGTCTGCTGTGATGTGCTTCTTGTTTTAGTTGAATCAAACAGAACAGAACCACAAGCACTCATTTTTGTTCAAAGCTTGAAATGACGAGCAGCATATACCATCATAAGTCAAATTATATTTTGTACCGGGTATTATAAATACCTTTCTAGGTTTCGTCGTTATGTCTTTCTCGTACATATCGGTATTTTGTCGACATTTACCGTTTCGCCATCCCAGCAAACAAGATACGTTTTACCAATGCTGGTTTAATGTTGGCCCACCGTCTACGCCGCTGGCCCAACCTTTAAACGCCATTGGTTAAGAGCCATCAGATGATCAGACAATGAACCGCTCGTTACACACGTACCAAGAATACGTCACGACTGGAAATCTGGTTAGCGGCAGACGGGGACGCCACCCAGGTCGAGTGGCGCGCGATCTCACGGTCCTCTAATGATGTTACGATGTTTTGATGTTTAACACAGACACTGTCCGATCTGTTGTTCTGTGTTGTGGTGTGTCTTCTAGCCTTCCTTCGACAAAATATATTGGTCGATAGCGATCCCGAGATTTCTCTCTGCCCTCCGATTGACAAAGTATGTTTTTGAGCAATCATTCCAGTCTTTATATCGATCCCTATATATCAGGTTGTCATATAATTTATGATTTTCTAAATGTATTGGTCGAGAGCGATCCTGTAATTTCTAACAGGCCATATGCTCTACCCTCCAATCGACGATGCCTGTTTTTGAGCAATCATTACAGTTTATGTATATCAGGTATATCAGGTTTTTGATCTTATATAACAGGAATAATAAGCTTGATTGAAACATGATGTGTTAACCTCCAGTTGATATTGAGCATCATTAGTGCTGGAACGTACATGTATATGTTCATGCAAAAATCATTATTTTTTTAAACAGAAATAAACGATTTAAACAGCTTTGATGTCTATTAGACTAATACTTTTAAGGAAGATTCAAAGACAAAAAGGTTTGCTACATAATCTGGCATCCTATCAGACACACGATGTTCAATCAATGTTGGTTGAGCGTTTGTCGAACGTCTATCGTACGTCTGTGTCTGCTGGGATCTTATGGCTGTTTTTCATACCCGGTGGAACGCATCAGAATCCCCCTTCCACTGGAGAGAATCGCCCTATAAGGTCAAAGATGCATCGCTAGTGTCAAACGCCAATCGATCCGTCCCAGCACCAATCTCAGCCGACAGTCTTGACAAACAACCATCTGAGATTGGTGCATTATTAAAGACGAAAGGGGGGATCTGCGAGCCGACAAACACAGAGCGATGGCCCAGCTCCGGTACAATACCTGCCAACGTATCTGACGCTGACCCAGCATTGAGCCGTTACTGAGTCGGTGTCTCAATACGTGCCGACGAAATGCTCACCAGGCGTCGTGTGACAGATACACCCTGTCGTCTGCTACACAAATCACACCACCAGAAAAGGCGCCAAATCAACCGCCGCCATTTATTTACATTCGGGCTCTTTGACTTATAGGTGAGAACTGTTTCTTGTTATAGCAATTTGCCAGATAAGTAATGCTGCTACACAAAGGCCGACTCCAGTTTGAGTATAAGCAGCTACTGTAAAAAGTACTACTGCTTATTTACTTGTTTGGCTATATATCATACAAGAATGGAATGAATTGACGAATGCATGAACGAACGAACGAACGAACGAACAAGTCAATCAATCAATCAATCAATCAATCAATCAATTAATCAATCAATCAATCAATCAATCAATCAATCAATCAATCAATCAATCAATCAATCAATCAATCAATCAATCAATCAATCAATCAATCAATCAATCAATCAATCAAACAATCAATCAATCAATCAATCAATCAATCAATCAATCAATCAATCATTCAATCAATCAATCAATCAATCAATCAATCAATCAATCAATCAATCAATCAATCAATCAATCAATCAATCAATCAAACAGCAAACAAACGCGAATAATCCAGCAAACAAACGCGAATAATCCAGCGAACAAACGGGAATAATTGCATGAAAGAATGAATGCATGATTACGTTATTGAATGAACACGTTATTGACGACCCCTCGGGACATTCCCTGACATTGCACAAGATAAAATATAAATTCAATTGACTACTTCACGATTGAGAAGGTCCCGCGTATGTTTAAAAGAAGAGCGCTGATGTGATGAAGTCCAACAGGTGGACCTGTCTCATCATAGCCCTATAGACTAACGCCTATGACCTATTCTGTAAAACGCAGTGACGTCACTCGGTGAAAACAAGGTTATATAAGAACCCTCCCCCATACTTCATTGTATTAGCCAGCTCGGTGAAAACAAAAGAGGTCGAGGTCATTGAGTTTCCCAGAATTGGTCCAACGTCTTGTCCAGCCCAGGTACTGGTGCTCCAAAATAAACCTGCTCCGCCGTCTTCTCTTGAAATATTGATGCTTGCCGGGGATTTCTCTTGTGGACACATCAGTCCGTCAACGTCTGGTTTGCTTCCATTTATAATGCATCCCTGGCCGTTGTCACTTCACTACTCTATCTACATCACACCTTTCAAACCATGGGTCAAGTAATTCGTTGCTGGTTAACTATGGTGCGACTCCCTCCTTTTATTTCTCTTTGTAGGTATTGTGTATAGAGGTCAGACCAAATATAAGCTCCCTTCACATGTGTTGACGGCAGCGAATGGGTCATGCCTTTGCACCATGATAGATAGAGATCTGGTATAATAAATGCAATATTTCACCCTGTGCAGAAAGACGGCACTTCTTCTTGAAAACATCTGCCAACTGGGTTTATGATAATCAAGTCCACACATTATGAATAAAAAAAGAATTTAACATAATTATAATTGCATGGAGCAAACGATGACATAAATTGTCAATATCCACCTTATTGCTTCCTACCCCAGCAAACGCGAAACCTCACCGATCTTCAGGGAGGATGTTGGGCCAGCGGTATAAAGACGACATTGGGTCTCGTGTTTGGTTGGGAAGAAACCCAAAAACGGATGGTAAATATCACGAAAATTGCAATGGAATTGCATGGAATTACAGTTCGATGCTGGATATGAGGCACAGGAGCTGTAGGCTAGGGGTATGTAAGGACAGTTGCTCTCCAAGACACGACCAATCTGCGATTGGAACGAGTCTTTGCACGACTGATTGGCGAATTCTGCAATTTTTAAACGACTGTCAGTGAATTATTTAACCATTGAATTATTTGCTTTCATTTTCCTATCACTTGATTCTGGAATTGCAGACGTAATTTCCCCCCCCCCGCTGCAAATGACGAAAATAGGCCCACGCATGTAAAATAAAAATATCCTAAATTTAATTGTTTGATATACTGAACACCTACCACAAAATAATTGACCAATCTCAGTGAAATTCTAGCTGTTGGTTTGACGATGATGATACATACGCTGCCAGGAACAGCAGGGTTAACTCTTACAAAGCTGAAATATTTTTGTATAAGCCATGGAGATCAAAGGGTTTTTTATTATTCAAAATCGTCATACATATCTTAGTCAGCTCTTCCCGCTTCATTTGAATACCTATGTTATGGGTCCACGACCAATATGATTTTTTTAATTCTTTCAGTGCGGGGACCGTCTTTAGACGTCAGAATCTGACGTCTTCAGACGTCAGATTCTGACGTCTAATGACGGTCCCCGCGTTGAAAGGGTTAAGCGGATATCTCCTCAGATTTGCGACTGATCCTCGACTGAGGCGGATAGTCATCCATCTCATTCTGTTCTTAATCCTAATTTAATCTCAAGCTGGTGTATAAGAGTTTAGAATCAATATTATTTGAAGATACGATTTTTTATTCGCCCACAATCGCTTTAAAACCATCACCGAATGAGCATAGGTTCAATGTCGCAAAGTGATTTGTCTTTTGGGCCACCAGGACTGAGGACAATCGACACGGGGGCAGACATGCGGAAAAAGTACCCGCCGACAGGCAAGTGCCTGGGCCTTTCAAGCCGGTTACTTACTTGGCAAATACGATAGAGAGGATCTTTTAAGCTCCTCTGATCTAAATTGTCGCAGACCAGTGACGCCATCCTGACATGCAAATCAGGAGATTGCCCCCACCATTCCCCTTTGTCCATGACAAATTAATTAAAAGACATTCGACTGCATAAGAGCTATCACTATTATAGGAAAAAGGAGAATTGAAAAGTTAAGAAATATAATGTTAGGAAAGAACGAAATGATAAGCTGACCGAACTTGTGGATTTATCATTATTAATAACATCCAGCTATAGTGATTTTCATAAGCCGTTTCGTCTGTTTTCGTCACGTCCGTTACATCCCTCCGGTTTTAGAGGATGTTATATGGGACATCATATCCTGTTAACGTCACAGTAAACCATGGGACATCCCGGAAACGACCTCGCTGAGGACGACCCACTACGTCATCATTTGGCCAAACTCTGACAAAGGAACATTTTCAAGCAAACCTACCTTATTGCCCGGCAAATAATAGATTTCAACACAAAGCTGGTTTAATGTTAGTCCGACATCTACAACGTCAGTCAAATATTAAACATAAAATGAAACAATGTATAAAGAGATACATGTATATAATACGCGCCACCGACTATATAAGCAAAAATCAAATGTTTTTGCGGTTGCTCGCTATTTAATTGCGAAATAAAATAGAAAACATACATTTAATCAGTTGGTAATTTAGTACTAATAATTTGTTCTTGTATTCTTGTATCTGTATGCCACACAATAACCACACTGTTTAATGCACATGTATATTGTGGTCATAATATCCACGTAAATGACCACGAATATGTGCCATAAATGTCTGCACAGTATGTGGAAAACAATTCAGCCACGATTTGTTTGACATTATCCTTTTTTCGGAGAGCTGCAGCTGCAGTTACCACCCACTTTTCTCCCGTGGCAGACAGATTTAGGGACTGGGAGGGGGGAATAAAGGGAGAGACGGGTATTTTTCCCGTCTTTTTCGGACTGTTTCCCCGGGAGCCACAGTGCCCGCGCTCCAGTGTTGGACGTTGGGTCGGGCGGGTCGATACCTCCTCAGTACTAGTACCCTTCCCAGCATAAAAGAGACGTATCCCGATGCTGGTTTAACGTTGAGCCAGCGTCGTAGACGGTGGACCAACATTAAATTAGCATCGGATTGATGATGTCTCGTGTTCACTGGGATTCAAAGGTCTACGTGTGGGACTTATGTTCGGGTGACGGTACTAATAACAACGGATCAATGTTGGAACAGCACTCCAACACGTAAAGCCAACATTTCCATCTATTACTGTGGAAAATATACCTGGCCTACAAGCATAATGTCGTCTCGACAAGGTCAATATTTGGGCTGTCCGTTCGTTTTTGTCGTCGGAGTCCTATTTCCAGTTTTTCTGCTTTCTTGCAGATTATCCACCACATTGAATACAGTATTGCACCATCGAGTTTCGAGATCTTACAACTAGTTCAATGTTGGAGCGATGTTGAAGTCTCCAGGTTGATGCAGGTTGACTCCAGGGTGTTCTCACTCCTACTATACCCAGAGAGTTTTGGACCTGCTCGGCTGAGATAACATCTCAGTGGTGAAGGGTTCTTATATTTTATTAGATAGGTAATTATCATCCATCACTGTAGATGATGGATGTGGGGGTTACCTTACATTGAAGATGGAATACGCTAACAAGTTGAGCAAATCCTGCTCAAAATAAATAACAAGCAGATAAAATCACACAGAGATGCTTCTTTATATGGCGACCTCAACTTCAAGAATGGGAAAATGACTTACCGGTAGACTACATTTGGTAAATTTTAGACCAAGCAAATGACATTTCGATCCCACAAAATAATACCAGACTTTCAATAATAATTGTCATTTCAACTGCTTATGCAGCGTTCTTTATACACGTTATTGTTCCTCACAAGGCAACAAACATACATCCTTTAGGGTCACTAGTAGCTCATTGTCGGCGTTGGCATTAATTATTACTTCATGTATTGTTCATGCCATGCCATGTAGCTTTTGGGCAAGCAACAGCTATATTCATGTAGTATCGGACCATGGTGTCCCATTTGATGCGTCAATTAAAAGGTAGATGTTGAAAGTCCTGGAGTAATAAGTATTTAGGCCTACTGTTGTTATAATTATGTTACCCGGCATGACCGGGCTGCCTAACTTCGCCGTTGGCCCTATAACGCTGTACACGCACCGTTTCATGAAATTGAAACGAATAATAATAAAGGGCCTATGAAAACTCAGCCATTTTCAGCAGGCGTAAACTTGTGATCTTTTTGACCTATTACAGTTAAAAATGGAGATCTCTGTATCAGAGCCTTGCGATGTCATCAGGGTAGTTTATATATGTAACTAAAAGACACATCTGAATCATGGAAAAGATTACGAGTTAACATCAAACTTTTTATGTAAGTGTATCTCTGCTTCATATGATTCTGAACGTCTCCAATCAAGTACAGCTTAAATGATATACCAATAGCAATTTTAACTGTTCAAATCTTGATGGAAGAAAAGTAGTTTATAATACTGCTTTGTTATGTTGGTGACCACAGCGAGCAATTTCGATCAGTTTTGTCATCACGATCGTGTTCATCTGATAATTACAGATTCCCTGTGCCATTTTTTTCAGAAACATATTCAAACAGGACAGGGTGTATTTTCTGCTCAAATATCTGGCCAACATTGAGCTAACATCGAACTGAAACTTTATGCAAGAATACACCACCTGTGCAAGATAAGCTCTTCCTCTTACTATCTTACTATCAAACACGATAAATTATTGTAGTATAGTTTCAGCTTTTATGTCAATACTTGCTTGCTTGGACATGGTGTAGTTGAACAGACCCCTTCACCTAGATGTGACCATTTATATCCCCATCAGCGAGCTCTTCACCGTGGATATCACTCTTTTGCGATGGGACAGAATCTTTGCTTTGCTCTTTCCGACATGGTTTGATTAACTCGAGTCTAAAAAATAGTGATCGATAACATCCAACACCTGGTCTAATAAGTATGATGAAATACAGCTTTGCCGTGCAAAGCCAAACAACAGTAACTGCTTACTTTAAAGTGAGCAGTTACTGCCTTTTAATTTGCGAATCTGGGCTGCAGTGGTTATGATGCTGATCCAGCTGGTACAGCACTGGTCTGAAGTTGGTCATTTTTTTCAAGATAAACATGATTACCGGGAGTGGAGAGGTGTTATTGTACCATCTTGATTTACTGGCTAATAGATAATTCTTCAAACGTCGACTTTCCCCTGTATCTCGTCTTGGATGAACAAATTGATATACATTTTTTTCATGTAGCTGTCGGGCATATGACAAGAGAATCAAATTGTGTTGAAGGTGATGGACACAGGGGTGAAGGCGCTACTGATGAAGGGCGTCTTCATTCCCTGAACGAATGAGCCGCTGTCTGGGCCAGTGGTGCTCCAGCTCTGCCTCACTGCTTGGCCAGCGTCGAAGACGTTGGCCCAGCAGTGGTTAAAGGTGGATGAGCGACTTAGCAACGCAGACGAACCGTGATCAGTCTTCCTGTCACGTGGGCTGTTAAAGCGAATCACAGACGAGACCCGGGCTATGTTTAGCTCACCCCCTTAGATGAGATTAATCGTGATGAAATTAGCCCAACATTGTGTGATTGTCGCAACAACGCATGACATGCTGGCCTATCACTAAACCACCGTTGGCCAAAGTATATACTGGCTTGGTCTCTGGCTAGCACATAACTCCACGACATTGTTTTTCAATGGGCTGTTTCAAGAAGGAAAAGCGCTACTTAGATTTTTATCACACTGTATTTTTTTCAAGTAAACCTCATCGAGTAAAATATAAGTTTAGACTAGAATTGTGATATGGAGAAAAAGTAGGTGAGATTTAGCTCTCAAATTGATCTAATACAAAGAATAATAAAGATTAATGACGCTGATTTTTAATTTAACTAAATTTCCCGCGGCACCAGCTAGGCCCACATGGATTAACTTCACTATTATCTGATTATAGCCTACTGGAGTACTAGATTATGATTGTGATACTTATCCAACCTAGAAACTCCAACTCACGTAAAACACAAGCGGTTTCCATCACCCTAATTACACCGTCTCCAATTATTTCACAAACTCCCGGATACGTCCCTGCTTTCCGGGGACTGATACGCATGCGCGGCGCCGGGCGTCTGGGTCGGCAATGACGTCATGGCAGTGACACCTCAATCCGCCAAGTTTTATTGCATGAGTGATCAGCATCTGATGGGACGCTTTGCCGGGACTGGCAGGCTGCTGAAGCAGACCACACGGCCAACTGGTCCCGGACCCGTCAGCCGGCAAATACAAAACATTTTCAGAACATTCGCACAACGTCGGCCCAACGTCGAAGACGTTGGGCCGACGTTGTGCAAGTGTTATACGAATGTTTTGTGGTTGCTTGGCAGCAACAGTGTCGTTTGTATGTATGAGTCTCCCGGGTAACACTGTTATAGCTGCCACACCCTCTGCGACCCGCGGCCCATTTTAATCTCCAATATATATATAATTTGATCATCATTTTTTTCCTACATTCCAGTGCAATTGCGATGCATGCTCTCCGTGATTGCGAACGATAGAACGTCATCAGAGTGGAGGTGCATCACATAATAAACATTATAACCAAAATAAACGTACGGAATTGTCATTTGGGTCTCTGTGAATTAGGCCTATGGAAAAACTAACCAAATAGATTACCCTCCCCCCTTTCACCATCCGGTGGTCACAGAAATAATGAATTAATTCAAGTATTTTACGGACGTTTAATAGGTGCGACTAATTTATCTGATTGACCTAGGCCTTATATCTATTTAGAATGGAAACATACGCATTGACTTGCGCAACAAGATTTATACAGCATACATAAATCAGTAAGCTGTTTGATAACATTGTTTATTCTTCTTAGCTCAGACAATTTATCTTGAATAAAATGTGTACAAAATACATCTATATAAGTGCGAGGTTCTTTGTGGAAGTTTAGCATTTTATTTCAATCTCTACCTTTTCGGTATGTAAGAGGTCAACCATGGCACGTATCCCAGCAAAGACGACAAATCTACCCAATGTTGGACCAATGTTGGACCACCGTCTACGACGTTGGCCCAGCATTGGTCAAACATTGGGTAGATTTGTCGTGTTTTCTGAATATTGATCACCACTGAGCCGCCATCTTGATCAAAAACATCACCACCTTAGTGTATTATACCGGGTTGGCAATAAATAAAATCACCAGCAAACAAATAATATGTATCAACCTGAGCTCGAAGCTGGTACAACATCTACGACGTTGACCTGACATACAACTATCGTTCGTTGACCGTATCATGTCAGCTGTGATGCGTACATATATTGAACAACGACCTTTCCAGGAGATAATTCATTTTATTTTATGATATAACCTTTTGCTGGACAGCATATTCAAAGTGATCGAGAGAGTGCACGGGTTGTTTTACTCTATGCTCCGCATCAATACTGACATAAATCTACACTGCCACCCGTAGACAGAGAACACCGAGAATAAGTGTGACAGAAATCAAGATCTCTACTCTTTTTAAATTATAAGGGATGGTTATAGGGTACAATCGGGGTACCATCTAGCCCAAGTCAGTATACGTGAACCGATCCGTTTCTCTGAGCAGCCGCATAGATTTAACTCGTCCCTGCCTGAATTCGTCCCCTGGCTGACATACGCAGATGATCGATCCTGGTGCGGGTCCAACGATGGCTCCATAATGGGGCAACGTCTGAGACGTTGGCCCATTATGGAGCAGTCGTTTGACCAATACCTCTTCTTTCTTGAGATCCGTCTGTCTGCGACCACATGATAAGGGGTCCCCAGCCTCTCCGCGGTATTTTTAGGCACCTTCTGACAAATACGCATGCGAATATAAAGTGGATTCTATTTTTAGCAGCACATTTAGAAGGATACTTCAATTTTTACCAGTCGCGGTCAGAAGCGGAGGCATTCTTTGTTGTAACTTGAGTGATAAGCGTCTGAAAATTATTAATTACAATAAATTTATTTTTCTGATAATGTGGGATGGTGTTTCGGCGTAAGTGAGTTATGAGAGCATACTCCTATGACCAGTGGCGAGATATGTGTAGTAGAATTAGATAGACACAGTGTGTTAGTATAAGAAGAGGTATATAATATGCCATTCAAGATGCCGGGAACTTATTCCCAGCGTGAGCTGAAGCCTACACAATACAATTTTTAAAATTAAGAAATGCGCGTATCAGCTATATAGTCACGTCAATAATTTTTATAACAGATTTTTTTTGTTAATGTAGTCCGAATAATTATATGTAAAACCTTATTGCATATATTTATATATAATTATATTGTTACATAAAGCCAGTGCCGAGAATAGTTCACATGATGGAGTTAGTAATATCCATGCTCACATCATGGTCACAAAGTGCACTAGAAAGAGCTTGGTAAAATATTCAAGTCGAATGAGGTGCTGTCCACAAACAATAAATGTCTGATGAAAGACTTTGTCACACGTTAACTACAGTAATGGCTGGTCGTGAATAGTATATTTGTTGCTGGGACATATTGGGCCTGATATGAATACTGATAGAGCGTGAAGTCATTATCCTCATTCTCAACAAGCAGCGCGTCAACTCCAAAACGTCATAACATAACGCCTACCCTGCTGAAATGCGATACAATGCAATACAATGCAATGCAATACAATGCAATGCAATTCAATGTAGCGCAATGCAATGCAATGCAATGCAATGCAATGCAATGCAATGCAATGCAATGCAATGCAATGCAATGCAATGTGATGCAATGCGATGCAATTTAATGCAATTTAATGCAATACAATGTAATGCAATGCAATGCAATGTAATGCAATGCAATGCAATGCAATGCAATGCAATGCAATGCAATGCAATGCAATGCAATGCAATGCAATGCAATGTAATTCAATGCAAAGCAATGGAATGCAATAGAATATAATATAATATAATTATAATATAATATAATATAATATAATATAATATAATATAATATAATATAATATAATATAATATAATATAATATAATATATATAATAATAATATAATATAATATAATATAATATAATATAATA
This sequence comes from Flabesymbios commensalis, assembly GCA_964017125.1. Taxonomy (NCBI): domain Eukaryota; kingdom Metazoa; phylum Annelida; class Polychaeta; order Terebellida; family Flabelligeridae; genus Flabesymbios; species Flabesymbios commensalis. Next base: position 31,039,812 of record OZ024902.1, read on the forward strand.
TAATATAATATAATATAATAGAATTGAATAGAATAGAATAGAATAGAATAGAATAGAATAGAATAGAATAGAATAGAATAGAATAGTATAGAATAGAATAGAATAGAATAGAATAGAATAGAATAGAATAGAATAGAATAGAATAGAATAGAATACAATGAAATGCATTGCAATTAAATGGAATACAATGCAATGCAATGCGATGCGATGCCATGCAATGCAATGCAATGCAATGCGATGCGATGCGATGCGATGCGATGCGATGCGATGCAATGAATTGAAATGAAATGCTATGTAATGGAAGGAAATGCAGTGCTATGTAATGGAATGTGATACAATGCATTGCATTGCAACACAATGTATAATGCTACTTATAAGCCGGTCCCAGAGTCCTGGCCAAGGTAACATTTTTTTGTTAATTTACGCAGTGACCACAGCAGCTTCATTACCTGCAAGAAGAGCGGAGTGATTTAGGCGTTCTTGCTTCCTTAGCTGCATTAGCACATTGATGTGTCTTCCATCACTGCATGGTCTCAAGCTAAATACAGAATTGTTTTTTTGTTCATATACTTTAGGGTGAATGTACAAATATATGTACGGCTGAATATCCCTAATATTGCTGTGTAGAACTCGCAAATGAGTTGCTCTTCGCCCACTGCACTATTCCATATGATATTAGTTCAACGTTTGACCTCCGCCTGCAGCGATGGCCCAACATTGAAGTAACGTAGTCTCCACGTCTGGTGTTTGTTGGGATTAAAGGTGTGTCCAGACAGTCTAAATAACTGGAAACCAGACGGTGTATTGCGTCTACAGCCCAGCAAACAGGAGACATTCCCAGTGCTGGCCAATGCTGGGCAGCATCGCAACCAACATAGGATTGGTTTATCATGTATTGCGTCTGTTTATGCGGGAGGCGGCGACACATCAATGGACTGGCATGCGGCGCGGATGCATTATTTAAGACGTATTGTTTCCGTGCCACTCAGTCACACATGAATTGGACTCGCTCTTTGATGCCCACCTAAATGTTGTACCAGATCCAGTGGATTTAATCCTGTCTATTTTAGTTTCGAATGTGGGTGGCATGGGGAGGCGGTGATTGGCTTCCGAGTCTGCCGCCACTTATGTTTTAACGTATACCATGTACGATCTATTTGCGAATCTATTCGATTTGCTCGTTTGGGTGTGTGTGCAGTTCCTTCTATTCGGACTGTTCGACGTGGTATATGCCGACTATAATTATAATGATCTGGATATTCTGATAGTGCTTAGAAATTAAATCCCGTATGAATTTTAACATCTGCATAGTGTAACACTCGATATCTGGATGCGTCCCAGCATATATCACTACCCATTTTTTCATATTGATTTGTAAGATGATTGGCACTCAACTATTTAAGCATCCATGATTAAGGATTAGGCACGCTGAGTGTTAATTGCCGAGTTTGTCTGGGATGGGTTTTAATGGTGTCTGTGGGTGATCGATTGTCAGGCGAATCCTCAGCCAACTGTGCGATTATTCCCCGATCAATAGGGGATGCTTCCACCTCTCACTGCGTTCACACTAAAGCGTCCTGCACAGAGCCGGTTAATCTCGTCGAAGTTACGAGATATCGTAGGCATCGGGTTGGTCGGGACCAAACCGAAGCCTTACGATATTTCGTAACTTGAACGAGAATACGGCTGGTAAATCACGGGTTTGTACGTGCACAGTCACTTGACGTATGGGCAAACTTCATTTTCTTATGCACAGCCCTGCCATGCAAAGCCATCGAGGTGACGTAATATGCACTGACAACTTGGAAAAAACATCCATACAGCTGAAGTGTGGTATGCTTACCCAAACATCGCCGCGTTAACCCTTTAACCGCCGGTGCCGCATATATTCGGGTTTTCATTTTTTTATTAGCACATTAAGTACCACCTTTTAAACGTGTTAAAGATAAAATGTGATATCAATCAGCAATATTTGAAAACAGTTGACCTTCATTTTGTCAAATCTGAATAATTTTCACTCACTTGAAGTTGTGGATCGCGTCAGCGAGACACAACTTCAAGTGAGTGAAAATTCAGATTGAATAATTTGGCGGTTAAGGGGTTAATCCAGCTGATCCAGTACGTTAGAACCCCCTGACAAAAAGTTTGCAATTTAAAAAAACAGAAAATACAGATAAAGTCATGTTTAAAATTGAAAAAAATAACATTTTATCGTGTGAACGAGAGTTACCATTTTTGTGGTATATATTATATCATATCAGTTGATGTTGCAAAAACTCTACATCTGAGTCAAAATAGCAGATGCCTGCAGAGGCAGATGGAGGGGGCGAGGAGATGATTAGCAAGTAGGCTATGGGTGATTACTGGCTTAATGAATTATTCACACGCATCACGATTAAAGGCCACTCATGCGGAAACGGTCCCAGTTGTCCATTCAAACAGTCCTGGTACTGGACACTGAATAGCGTCCAATCCACAAGGTGATCTCACTTCCGATCACCAGCTCTATCATTGCCTTAAGCGAAATCGCGCGCACCGGAAACGTGGCGCGTTCAACGACAAATAACGTGATTGACTGTTGGCATGCGCTCTTATGGCCAATAGTAACAAGAATGGCCACTTTGATAACAGAGCTACACCCACACACTCTGTTATTAGCAGACATGGTTATGAAGAGTGAGAGTTATTATACATAGGGAAAAATACATTTAACAAAATCTCATAGCTTAAGAATAGACTCAAATTTGTTTTTTCCACATGTTTTTTTTTCAATTCACATATTCATATATAAGCACAAGACGTCTTGTATGAAATAAAATATAACATACCGCACTTTGACATAACACTGCATGGGGATTATATTGACCATGTGGGGGGATGGTCCCCCATGTAGATTATATTAGCAGTTAGGGGGTATCCCTCATTTAGTTCCCTACTTATCTTTGCCTCGCAGCCCCTGGTCTGATTGTGGGCCAATCGGGGGTGCTGACGCAAATAATGCGATCAATCAATAAGCCCCCTTTTAATTGGGCAATCGCGCGCTGTGTTGACGGCTCCTATAGGACTGAATGGTGGAGATCCCTACTGACCATTCAAGTGCCGAATTATACAAGTGTGTCTGACAGCTTACAATTCATGAATTATGGTGGATGGAAACACCGAGGGAACACAGCAAATGCTGCATGTCCAAGGTTGTGTGTTGCTGATTTAAGGTTGTGCTGGCGTCGTTGGTGGCCCAACATAAAACCAGCATTGGGTTAGTGTCTCATAAGTTATCATTACTTACGGTAAAATGGAGATTGTTTAAGTATAGTGATAAACGAATGCAATCATTCAGAAAGTTTGGGAATTAATGTTGATGGTTCAACTCATTGCATAGCATGAAAGTGCATCACAAATATTTGATCCTATTTCATATAGACCCCATTTTATCTTTGTAATCATGATGCAGTATTTGAATGATTATTTCTTCTGCATTATTTTGGAATCTTCAAATCCTCTTTTGAAATGCAATAACATTTTAAACGCGAATAGACATGGCAGCCCTTTAAGGATGAATGCATACTATGCATGACCCATGTCGCATGTCACACAGAGAAACAGTCAATTGATCCCGAATTTAAAGATGGGATAGAAATAATAGGCGTCGACCTGGATCTAATGGTGGCGTTCTGCCGCATCATCGCTCACTGACCTGTCCATTGTTCCCTCATCAAGTAATTACTCGTGCGGAATCTGTCACACGCTTCACAGCCCTCCATCTTACAATCAATCAAACCGTTTCTTTCAGGTGCCATCCTAGAAAACACAAGCATTGAAACAATGTTGGTTTAATGTGAGGCCAGCGTCGCAAACGGTTCAAGTGATTTGTTGACCGTATTCACTCGCCCCACTACGACATTTTCAATTAATTTTATAGTATAAAAGGCTAAGAGGTAGCACGAGGCTTATATGTTATCGGGGGGGGGGGGGGGGGTGTTAATGTGACATAAAACATTGCTGACTTATCCCTGCGTCAAATAGGAGTCGCTATAGGCCTGTGTGCATGGGCTGAAATGTCTAATAAAATTATATCACTTGCATATTTGGTAACTCGATTTTTCCCAACAGCTGAAGTGACATGTAGTAAGGTTTGTATATCCTAGACATTATATAGGGAGGAAGAGTGGACCGTGCCCAGCGTCATTGATGACGGGCATTATGCCCACGTAGATCACAGAAGGAGTGACCCTTTACAACCTACAAGATGGCTTGAATTATTTAATATAATGCTCAGATATAGTAACAGCCTATGAAGCCGAGCTTATTATTACTGCATAGTTGATAAAATGTATGTGTTCCAAACCCGGGGTTCTAAAGGCCTATATGAATTGAGCGCCCGGCAATCAACATTTTCATGTGACGAAGAAAGCAATGCGGACAAAAATGGGTGTCACCATCAAACGCATGGTGGAGAACTGGAGCTCTGTGAGAAGAGGGTGACCGGGATGCATAGTGGGTAGTGGGGTTGTCTGATGGTCGACTGGGAGAACCACTGGAGCCTGCTTAATAGACTGGACGCGGCAAGGTCCGGACAGCCAAAGTGGATCTGGCGCCATCCCGAGAAACTCAGCAACCCAGCCCAGCTCCGGATCCAAGTCGGCCCATCGTCTGTGACGCTGGGCCGGCTTGGATCCGGGGCTGGGCCCGCGTCTGATACTTGCAGGGGACAATAGAAAGAGATCCTTCTTCATTTGCACCCCACCTCGGTGAACGTCCAGTTCCAATCACCTGGTGTACTCCCATATGTCCGGGACATGATGGCCCTGGAATAACGTAGGCCTATACAATTGAACGCAGTTGGCGAATTGTGTAACGGCAGAAATGTGCAGTGTGCGACGAAATTATATGGAATGTTGTCACCATATATGGGACTTTCAGAAAAATCTCCTTGTTTCTCCCCTCTCAATGTGACTAGGCGATAATGGTAATGGCGGCGACTTAAATATTGTCTTCTTTCCTCTCAGACATTGGTCATATTGTGGATCCATTTGGATGCAAGAAAAAACCCATATCACATATCCGAGAAGAGGCTGTCATTCCATGTGTCAAGTTGCCGCATGCAGTTGCCGTACCGGATACCTCCACCGCATGCATCTGCCTTGCATGTGTCATTTTATTTATTTAGGGGTAACCTAGAATTCTGCGTGAGCAACCTCAAATAATGACGTCACAAGGGAATGCGCAACCGCAAAAATTCAACACTGTTGGATCTGCAAACGCACATGTACTTGGGCAACCGCATGCGGCAAGCGGACACATGGTGTGGACATAGCCAGCAAACATGAGACGTTGGCCCAACGTTGGTTTACTCTTGGGCCTCCGTCTACAACGTTGACCCAACAGTAAACCACGTTGAGCCAACGTCTCATGTTTGCTGGGATAAGTGTGAACGTCTGTGATGTTGATAGACTATTGTACTGAGCCAACGTCAAGTAAAACCCAGCGTTCCAGCAAACGAAAGGTTGAACCAATATTATTTTAAAGTTGGCCCATCGTCTGCGATCATGACCGAACTGTAAAACAACATTGATGCAACGTTCCGCATGTTATTGCATTGACAGAGGTAACCCATCGAACATGAGACGTTGCTCCAATTTTAGATTAATTGTTTGGCTGACGTCGCAGACGGTGGGCCAACGTTAATCCAACATTAGTTGAACGTCTCATGTTTGCTAGGAAGTTGATAAACAGTGAGTTGCTGAGTGATTAGCACGTCACCGCACTGTCTCATTTCTCTTGATGCTCCCGGTTGGTGCTCTGTGAAACTGATGCCTCTCCTGGGTCTGACCTGTCCGCCACAGCTCTTCTGGTTCAGCCGCAATACCCACGCGGGGCTATTCTTGAGTCCGTTTGTCGTTTTTCAAACTGAATATTCCCTCTTAGAAACAACATACTGCTCTGTGAGACTGGTACTGGCCAGATGTCGATCACTATCAAACCTGGTGAAATAGTGAAGATTATTAATAACGGTCCTGCCAAGCTACCGAGTCAGGAGTGTCTACCGTTGCCATGTCACTGAATATTTATCCAAGTAATAGTCCAGGAGCATAAAATCAGCTTGTTATGAATTTTGTCCTGATCTCGGCTGTTTTCGGGCTAAAAAAGAGCCGAAATCCGGACAAAATTCATAACAACCTGACTTTTTCAGGAAACGTCACCAGAGGTATCTAGATTTACATATTAAAGGTCCCTTAAAATCCAGGTGGAGCCTTTCGAGAAATTCAAAATGGCTGTCAAAATGACCATTTAATCCTTATGACAATACATCGGCGGCCATCTTGGACACCATTTTGTATTAGAAAAATGGTAAATATTCATCAATATTGTCTGGGAGTAGTCTAGATTGACTTACTGACCACAAAACCAGTTACAAAAAAAAAAAAAAAAAAATTGACTGCTTTACACAATTTCCTAGATATGACATATTTCACCAGGACGTCACAGCTCCAGGTGTACGACGTACAGGGATTGTTTATTTTTAATGAGTAGAGGTCATATGAGCAGACAGATATAACAATAGATTGAATATATGACCGACGGCGGCGATATAACAGATTTGTCCTGTCAAGGCCGTCAATAAATGATCTAGGCCTGCTGAACTCATTGAACGCGATCCTTGCCACCTGATTCACACCTAGTTTTTTCAACAGTGGATCCATAGTAATTAGAGGAGTGAGTCCCGGTTAAAGGACTTATCATTGATCTGTGTTCACTTAATGGGATCAATACATGCACACTGTGTTGTATGGTGTAGTGCTACTACAGGATGTGGTATACAGTGTCAGATCAAGAAGAGGTATCTTGCTTTTTTAGACCATTGAGATTCTGGATCTTATATTATTGGTGTCATTTAAACAAACACTGGAATTAGTAAATGCTGTTTTACTAATTTATGCTCCGGAAAAGCTGTAATCCTACGCTATAAAATGTCATTGACACCCTGCTGCTTTATTTTAAAGCAGCTCCTTGGGATAACATCAATTTTCGTTTTTAGTTTTGTAGTGAAATAGTGTATCCCGCAGATCATGATTTTATTTTAGATAAAAAAAATCAACATTTCTATGAATCCGCCTAAAACCCAAACTAACATTCTGTATAAAGGACACTTGCTAAAGGACGCTTGAATTTTCTTACAGCATTGGGCCACATGTTGATGCCGTCGGCCCAGAGTTGGGCAAACAATCAGTGTTGCAGGTGTGTCCCCCATGTCCTGACTATTAGACACCAATTAGCGGCGATTGCTTTGATCTGATCGTCCAAGACGTGGAAATATGTGGTGTAAAGTGCTGTATATTGCTGACTTGTTTTGTTTACATGGCAATATACGACCTGGAAATATAACTATTTCACTCTTTTTTGGTGCATTAAAATAGTTTTTTGACTTTTTTGTATTTTTAGCTAAGATCAGTAGGCTACATAGCTTCATATAAATTAAATTTTCGAAATTGACAAAATTGAAAATGTCTCATTCCAAGGGGTCCCTTTAAGATAACACATATGGAAATCGAGTAGTCTTGAGCTTGAGAGAAATAAATAATTATATTGGAAAGGTTATTGGATTTGAATATACTTATCTTATACATGGAAATAATATTATTGACGTTAGATTTATAAAAAACGTAAAGATGCATGATTTATATTTTTCTGGCCACTGTCTCATTTTTTTTTAGATAAATGTAGGTTTACTTTCCAAATGTATTAAAACCCATGCATACATTTAATTTCTGTTTCATGTGCACTACTATCAAAAATCATTACAGTTTGACATGCGAGGCTATTGTGTGATCTATTAAAATACAGCTTGTTAACTCAGTATCAGAGAGCCTTTTATTTCTTCTAACGATTGAGCTCAGGAAGTTGACCACGAAGATGATGTGGTGGACATGCGCATCTCTCACAGATGTGTACGGTGGTCAAGGTCGATCTTCTCTTCAAGGTTGACATCCACCTCCTTGCCACGCCTGCGCCTCCTAAATTCCCCAAGCCGGACAAGAATCAGGCATGACCAATCATTGAGCAATTGCGTGCAGAAGATGGCCACGCGTCCAGATCGTGGTCGTGCCCATCAGAACAATGATGGAATGACCGATCGCCCTGCCAAACCCCATTATCCGCCGCAGTACTCAAGTAATGCACATAGGAACTACTATGCTGCAGCGCGAGGGCAAACAGTAACTGCTAACCTGAAAAGTAAGCAGTTACAGCTGTTTGCCTTTTCACAGCAGTATGAACAGCCTTAACCATCTGCTATCTAAACAAAAGGGGCTCTGGCCAATGCTGGCTCAACAGTGTTCAATGGTTGGCATCCGTGTTGCCAACTGGAATTTGATTGCAATGTCTTGGTAACACGACTTTATCAAAGTTATCTTTCTTCCAATCACACCGATTTACACGAGTGGGGCCTATATAAAGCCTGCACAAAATTTGTCCAAATGAAACATCAAACCTGTGTTTTTAAATGTTTTTCTATTATATTTAATAAGAATTATTTTGGAAACGTATAGTCCGTGTCGTGTATATATACTGAGTGAAGATGTGTCTGATTATGATAAGATTATTATAATTATTATAATTATAAAATTGATTACAGTGTTCAATGAGCTTGAATGAAGCTTTTGTCACCCAATGAAGCATAGAACATATGACTACTCATTACAATGTGCATCTACGTCACAAAACGAGTGACTAATGATATTGTTTGTTCTACATGCGTTACACACACTGCCTAATCTCGCGTCCCAACAACTGCGTCATGTGGATTTCTCTCGGGAGCTTTGTACATGTCTCTAGCGCCTGGACCTATTAACAAATTAAGCTTCAGTTCCCAATATCAGATTGTTATTTTGTATCTAAGCAAGTTATAAATCGTCGCCTCGGAGCTAAAGGATCCTATCTGCCACTCTAACGAGTGTCAGATAGGATCCTTTAGCTCCGAGGCGACCAAATAACGTCACAGGAAAACCAACAGGAGATGGTTTTGATTTCACATAGGAAACCATGTATTAATAACATGGCCTATATCCCCCATCGTAGCCGATGTGTCGTGGTTTTTGGCATTCGCGATCTAAAAGTATTACGTAACGCACGCAGTTTTAAAATAGCCTTGAATTCGAGTCTAATTTGGAGGATGCCTCAACTCAATGAAGTTCTAGATCATCTATTTATCATCAATCGCTATGCGTATATAGGGGCCTATGGCTACGGTATTCGATACGGTATTCGAGTGCAACATTAGTTGTAATATTTGGATAAATGATCGTAGCCCCCCCCCCCCCCGAACTCCTAAGCTGATTCAGTAATTATGCAGAAAAAGTGTATCGTTAATGTAGTTATGTGCCTATAATAAATGTTAGAATAACAATACACAATACACGAATAACAATACACGAAGTCGTTTACATCATAGATTTGTGTGAGTTTGTCGTTGTATAGCTAAAATCTGGTCATTACCACGTGGGTGGTGATATCTAGGCATACTATATTGTCCAACACGGCAATTGTCCATGGCTGGAGTGATTTGATGGTTATTTTACAATGTCATTATAGTGATGTATCCTCCTCATATGGGACAATGATTGCTAGACGGGTGAGGCCTGAAATGGGTCGCTTCCCGAGATCTCCGAGGACAGTAGCCTGTATGTACTGCGCGATCTCGCGAAACGATCCATTTCAGGATCCGGTTTTGTGCCGCGTGAAAGAAAGGCGTCCATCCACCTCAATCTGTAAACAAACTGCACTATTGCGGATAGGTATATCACAGCAAACACGAGACGTTGGTCCAGTGTTGTTTTACTGCTGGGACAGCGTCTGTGACGCTGGCCCAACAGTGAAACAACACTGGCTGTGTGCACTGGTGTTTGCTGGCTAGGCTATATTGCGTTGAATGACATATTGCGTGTGATGCCGTGATTCCGCTGTCCCCCGTACTCCCCGAGGATCATTATTGTTCTGTGGCACTTTTTGTCATAATGCAAGCAGCAGTAACAATCGAAAGCGGACAATCTGTATCGACAAGAACCTTTGCCGTCAAAAAGGCCTGTGAACGTTTTCTACACGAAACATAGGCCTACTTGTAATTACTATGGAAATATCAATCATCCATTTTTTTTACAACCCTCTTTTAAAATGATTTTTTAACCATTTCAGTACGGGAAACACTTTCTGGCGCATTATAATAGACTACTAACAAAAATATGCACTGAGCAAGACAAAAATATTTACAAAAATGATTCAAATATCAAATAGAGCAGCAACTATAATTATTGAAAATAATTATCAGGTTTAGTTTATAAACGTGAAGATACAATGTTAAGTAGGCTCTAGTACTACTTCATTTTAGTATTAATTCCCATGGAATATAAGTGGAATTCACTGAAAACGTTTTATGGTCATACATAGGCCTATAGTAGTATTTTTGGCAGCGTCAACTTTCACCACTTGCGCCTGGTGCTAAAATACTTTTATTATACTACATTCGTTATTAGAATTAAAGGGGCATAGGCCTATCTGAACAGCATTACAAAATGACAGATACGTCCATCTATAAGGGAGATATATAAACTTAGTGTATTTTTCAGCTAAATCACCATATCACCAATACTGACATAAATTATTATCATAAAACTGGTGAATGCCCCAGTACACTCACGAGACGTCCACCCAATGTTGGGTTAATATTGGGCTAACGTCGGCCAGCGTTAAATCTACATTGGATAAACGTCTGGTGTTCTCTAAAAAAATCCCACACGTGATACAACGATTATAACATAAAATCAGGGGCATTGTTTACATATGACAACCAATACTCGTGATACACTGCTGCTTAAAATGATTCCTAAAACATTATGCTATTAAGAAAAATGGGGTTAAGTTCTGCGAAATAAGCAATCGGAGGAGGGGACTACAATGCAGAATTTCTATCACCAAATACTCTGGATATATAACTAATGCTATGACCGAAAATAAACATTTGCTCCATGCATATCAGACAAGAATTGCGACAACATCGTGCATAATTTTGTGTGGTGGAAATATTGCGATATTCTTGTTCATGTTATGCTGCATATTTATAACACATGACCATGATGACTGAAAAACAATATATTGCATACATTGCAAACATCTTACAAAGTAGCTCATATGGCATGCAAAAATCACCCATGGCATCTGGAAAACACCCCAGTATTTTCGGAAAAAATTAAACACCACTTGTGGTGTTTAAATAACAAAATTAATGTGCTGTACTTGGGGGTAGTTTATGTCTATACTGGGCAAAAATATACATCACATAGAACCTACATTACATTGCTCTGTAAAGTCTCCGATATGTACACCATTTCAGCACAGATGAGTTGATTAATGACATCAGTCACATCACAATAAATTTGTCCAGTCCCGCATAAACATCGCGATGTTGCGACAGCGTAAAACTAGATTAGCGTTTTTGCCCATGTGTGCGTTTTCGGGCTCTTCTTTCTTGTTTTCTTGGCATGAATGTTTGAATGTTTACTTTTCACTGTTGTTGTTTGTGCATGTTTTGCTATTTTTACTCTTTATCTCTCCAGTTATTTATGTTGAACTGTATCTTTTAGGCTACATCTTGTCAACGTTAAAATAGGCATAGTGCTGAAATTAATATAATACAAGTTCTCTTGTTAACATCTTTTTTCAGTTTTGTATTCGCTCTTGGAAATGTTATTCACTTTTATTCACAAATTATACATTCAATCAAAATCTTAAACCCTGAATAAAACCATTTGTGATAGTTTGAGATGATTAAAAGATGCTAGATAATGTTATTATCGAACATCTATTTTACAATAAAGCTTCATAATTATAATAATCCGATATATTTTTTATACCTATATTTCTGCAAATTTAATCTATATATCTGTGTCTTGTGTGATTATATATTCTGATATGTTTTCTTTGTATATATTTATTATCCAATAACTTTTCAAAATGGTGGAGAAAACAAGAGCAGTACTAACATAGCCTGTCCATGACTTACTTCTTCTCAGCTTTATCTTCTTACTCTCTTCTCTTCTCATTGTCCTGTTCTAATGATACTAATGTGCTTAGTCTGATGATGATTGGAAATAGTGTTTAGAGCGACAACAGCATTTACCGCATGTGCAACACGCATTTACCTCTACTCTGCTTAATAATCACTAAAGGATATACAATGCAAAAGACAAAAGAAGAACTGATATGGAAAACATGATTCTCAATCACAGATGCGTTCTCTCGTGCTATCATAGTTACTTTTTGTTTGTGTATTATTTTTTCTACAAATTTACGTGAAATTGTAGAATAGTGTCTGCCTTTAGTTAATATATGGCTTGTGAAAGTATAAAAGTTGAGATGTAGCCATTGTCCAAAGCCCAATTAGTGAAATCAGGGGTACGAGCAACACTAAATTATCCCCTCGTGTCCTACTGAATTGATTTCATCAGAGTCTCGAATAGAACCAGAACTGCCCGAAAGGGTAAACAACCCGTGCATAGTTTCACTTGCAAATATAATATACCTGATTTTATTTTATTGTGTTCAATGCGATTGTCCATGTCCCACCATGGACTTGACATAGTTAAGTGTAGACTATATATATTTTACTTAGATTATTACGAATAAGAATTTAGATCGGAACAAGCCAGTAAGATTTTTGCATTTTTTCTGAACGCCCAACTACTTATTTTGTTTCCAGGTTTTAGCTGTAATATCTATATTGTTCATCATTCTGTCGACCATTGCGTTAACTCTCAACACGATCCCGTCCATATCGAGTGAGTTGGTGTTTGATAACGAGACCAACACCACCTCGGTGATCATGGGGGACAACGAAGACTTGAGCATGGTGGAGGCAGTCTGTATCACCTGGTTCACTATGGAGTATGTGATGAGGTTCTGGGCGTCCCCAAGCAAATGGCAGTTCATCAAGGGTGCCCTCAATATTATAGACCTGCTAGCGATCTTGCCTTACTTTGTCTCATTGGGACTTTTGGAATCCAACAAAAGCACAGAACAGTTTCACAACGTGCGCAGAATCATACAAATCTTCCGCATCATGAGGATCCTGAGAATCCTAAAGTTGGCCCGGCACTCTACAGGGCTCCAATCCCTGGGTTACACTCTACAGCGCAGCTACAAGGAGCTGGGACTACTCATGATGTTCTTAGCCATTGGTATCCTCATGTTCTCCAGTTTGGCTTACTTTGCCGAGAAGGAGCAGGAGGGTACCGCTTATATCAGTATTCCAGAGACATTTTGGTGGGCTGCCATCACCATGACTACAGTGGGGTATGGCGACATCTACCCCAAGACAGTACTAGGCAAGTGCGTAGGAAGCGTGTGTTGTATATGCGGGGTGCTTGTTATTGCTCTACCTATTCCCATCATTGTCAACAACTTTGCCGAGTTTTACAAGGACCAGATGCGGCGAGAGAAGGCTCTCAAGAGGAAGGAGGCCATGGAGAGGGCGAAAAGAGACGGTAGCATCGTGTCCTTCCATTCTGTGAACCTAAGGGACGCGTTCGCCCGCTCCATGGAGGTGCTCAACATGGCTAACGATCCATCTGGTGGACCTGGTGGAGGTCAGCAGGGCTGGCTGGCTCCAGGTGAAGGTGGTGCTGTGCTGTGTGCCTCCTCCCCAACAGGTGGAGGCAGTGGTAGCCTGACGCCATGCGTTATCAAGCTGAGGACAGGGGATGACTCCCTGAGACCTGGCATGGGCATGGGGGACTCCTTCCGGGACTCTACCAGTCTGCCGGGAGACACGGCACAGCCTGTCAGCACCACCAACCTGCTCAGTGTGGATGAAAACTGTATGCAACAGCGGATGACATCGTCACAACCCTCGCTCAATTTACGCTCACAGGTGAGAGCCCGCACTTATTTCCTTCATCTGGTAAACAATATGTATCCGGCAAACCTTGAACCAATGCTGGCTTAATCTTGGGACAGTGTCGCGGAAAATGGGCCAACCTTAAATCAATATTGGTTCAATGTTTCATGCTTTCTGAGATCTAGTTATTTTGTTTTAAAAATTATATTAGATTACAATTAATGACCATACATTTAACAGACAGAATTATTTTAGCTGCTTGACATTTGTTTATAAAACATTTATATTTAACATTTAATATTTGACACTACTTAGATGCATGACACGACTTCCATAATGCTGTAACAACTGCATTAATTTTCAAAGAATAATTAAGAAAATAATAACTTAATTCAACTGCATGTTATCAAGGTTATTTTATTTGTGGGTAAGTAGTCACACTGTATATGATAATACTTTGAGAGTAGTTGACTTGTGATGTTGATTTGTATTAGGCATACTCAGTTACTAGTCATCGTGTGAATTATCCCTTTAAGCCCTCACGATGCATCAAAGCATCATTTCAAATCCCTGAAAACAGTTCTAATATTTCCACAACTAAGGGTTTTAGAATGAAAATTTCTATGAAACTGGTTTACCAATACATTGCAATTTTCTTAAATTTCCCACCCACATCAACTCATCTTCATCCACTACAAGTCGCGGCTTGTAGTGGATGATGATGACAATGTAAATTCAGGCTCGAAAGGGTTAAGAGCAACACCTTGATATTAATGGTCGTATCTGCCACTTAGCTGTAAGATGCGACCTCTTATTACCAAGGTTACGACTTGCTATCAATTCCCAAGGTGACTAAATACCACACTCTTCGTATGATTGTATCGCCGAAATAGTTAAGGGAAATGACAATCACTTTTTTCCAATAAAAAGTGTATTATGGCTTAACTAACAGTCGACACGAGACTCAATGAACATCACATTAAAACGGACACAAAGACTAGGGTATTGTGGCTTAACTCACAGCCGACGAGAAACTAAATGAACATTACATTAAAACAGACACAAAGTGTATTGTGGCTTAACTCACAGCGGACACGAGACTCAATAAACATTACATTAAAACATACACAATGTCAACGTCCCTGTACCTTGGTGGGTTACTCCATATAAAAAACCGTTTATAATGAAGTTGATATTATCAATCTTCCTCTGTTATTTTTATTATTATTTGTATTACGTCTTTGGGGCTTTACTAAATTTTCATCTCCTTCAGTTTTTCTAATTATTGTTTGTATTGCGTCATTCGAATTTCCCTAAGTTGTAAATTTCCTCAGTTTTTCCAATTATGGTCTTTATTACAGCAATTAAAAAAAAAATTAATTCTCGTCAGATTTTTTTATAATTTTGGTTTGTGCTACGTCTTTCAGGTTTCACCAAGTTTTAACATTCCTCAGATTTTCTATTAAATCACCATTAGTTATTCTACTTCTGGTTTGTATCACGTTTTCGACCACCGACGTTTGACCAGCGACGTTTGACCAGCGACGTTTGACCAGCGACGTTAGACCAGCGATGTTAGACCAGCGACGCAGACAGTGGACCGTCATTAAACTTACATTGGGTTAGCGTCTCGTCTAGCGATACGTTTTTATCGACCTTTTACATCATATAGCAATGTGCTTTCGTGGAATATGGCTAACTCCCAAATGAATATTACCTAATTAATCCATGCATATATGTCTCATTTTAGTAGTCACCGCACATTATGTATATATATATATTTCCAAACATCGGTTACAGTAAGCATGGTAAGATGTAAGCTATGCCTCGCGTTTATTAGTTTATACTTTCCTATGCAATATATAAAATTCTACATAAACTAGGGGTGATCTGCAATCGACCTAATATGAGATTATTTATAAAAAATAATGAAAATCGATAAAAATATAAATACAAAATATTGTAAATATTGACATAATATGCTTTATCAAGTTCCTATGCATGAATTGAATGTTTTATTCCGTTGACATAATTACATGTATATAATTGTTATATTTTCAAAAATAACGGCATAGATATGCCATTTTGTTATACAATTATCTGTTGCGTCTGGTTTAAGAGTTTCGGGAACTGTGCAGAACATCTGATAGATCTATAGATAGATACAATTTTTTTCCAAGACAAAGTTTTACATTTTTATTACTCATTTTTACACTTCTACTAATCACTGTCATTTTTTACTTTATTCTACAGTTCGGTGGCAGCCCCACACTGCATGCTTGCCGTTTTGTCTGTATATACATTTAGCTATGTA
This sequence comes from Flabesymbios commensalis, assembly GCA_964017125.1. Lineage (NCBI taxonomy): Eukaryota > Metazoa > Annelida > Polychaeta > Terebellida > Flabelligeridae > Flabesymbios > Flabesymbios commensalis. The sequence continues at coordinate 31,056,011 of OZ024902.1, forward strand.
TGTATACATGTATTATTGTCATGGTATATTATGTATTTCTGCCTCTCCTGTGCAACTCTTTTACACGTTGGAGTGTCTGGTCATTCGGGCGGGTGTAACCACCACTGTATATAGTCTAAATACCCACAAACCCACCGAAACCCCTTGTTACATTAGTACATCTTAAAATGTTCACATACTATGCTGTCATGACTAGCACGGCTTGCCTGTTTTTGATGCTTCACCTGTCCTCCCCCAATGTATAATACACATACAACAGAAATATATACACGTTCCCTACCGTTGTCCAAGACCCTAATGAAGAAGAGGTATTTGGGCAGTCCAGGAATGACCAGTGGCTCTTTCACCTTCAGTGTTCCAGTGCCCTCATTCTTGTGGGCTGGTCTGTATTGCTGGCTTTGCTCTTGCACATACCGTCTTCCTGATACACGCTGCCATTGTTGCTCCTCTCTATCTCGCTACTCTATCTCCCCTTGTAAATGTTACTTGTATTAATAATCACTGTGCGCATTCTCCTAACTAACATTTTACAATGAACAGCTTTGTTTTCTTTTATACAATAGAAGTGTAGCACATTGTTAGGATTGTAAGGGTATACCATGTCCAGTTGACACAGAAACTGTAATAAATATTTGTGTCACCTGGGAATTTTTTAACTTAGGTGTATCGCTGGTTGATATCTCAACCAATCAAACATATTATAATTAGATCAGTATATGTTCTAGAATAGAAGATATGTCACTTTTTCACCTATTAGGTTTACTTACCCCGGGCCAGAGGAGCCTCCTGAGATAATACACATAGCCATACAAAATCACCTGAAATTTCAGCTGTTTTTCATCATTTGAACTTACATGTAGTATTATACAGACTTATGTAGCCTTAAGTACATAGCAAAAACTCTTATAGATTTTACAATCACAATTCATGCAAAATTATCTCGTTTCTTCAATGGGATCTACAAGCTTGCCAATTTAATTATTAGAAGCAAGCGACAATGTACTATAAGTCCTTTAATGCTTCAGTCGGTTCCAATATTAAGTCCCGTCAGAGTTTCACTGCAACAGTACTCTCTCTCTTTCTATCTCCCTTTGTAAAAGTTGGTGGTGATATACTGCTTGTTGTTATATGGTATTGTTAAGGCTGGTACTAATACTTTCTATACTCCTCCCCCTTAACGTAACCGAAACGTTTCTGGAACGCATGTTTACCACCTTCTCTATAACTGCTTGTATGATAGTGTGCTGGTGGCGGTGGTGGAGATGGTGGTGGTGGAACTAAATTGTGCACCACCGCCTGTGACTCTGACTGTCATACAAAAATAAACCGCGGTAACTGCTTACTTTTGGAGTAAGCAGTTACTGCTGTTGTTTTTTGCGTGTCAGCATAGTCATCTAATGGATATGTATATTTTACAGGGCACCCCTGTTGTGCCACAGAGAATATATATAGCTCAAAAGGGAGACACCTGCAGAGACAGTACAGATATGGAGCTTATCCCTCTGACCAGCTGTCCAGCAAGCCCTGCTAGTAATGACATTCCTTCTTCTCTCATCCACTTCCCCTATTTGGCCAGCTTAACAATTCCGGTTTACAAGCCACCCGAAGAGGGTATTGTGAACAATGGACACAATGTGTATGTGAACCCACTGGAGCACGTGAGAAGTGAGAGTGTGGGTACACCGTGCTCCACCCCACCTTCCAGCTCACACGCCTCCAATGACTGGACACCCCAACCTGCTGAAGAGCTGCCCCAGCAGGAATTTAGACCCTCTCAGGTGGTGCAGAAACTCAGTGATGGCTTGACGACCACATGGAGGAGACAGGACTCCCCGATTTCTGTGGCTACTCCATCACCCCCCACACCTTACACCCCCCTTAACTCCTATCCTAGACAGACAGAAGCTGAAGCCACAGGCACGTGCAGGTTGACTGAGAGGCTCCCCAACTCCATCTGCCCAGCGGGGGAAGAAGGTGTCAGCAACTGCCGCGATGAAGATGTGAAGGATGCAGTTGGTGGTGCTGGCGTGGAGATGTCGGGTCAGGACAAGGCAGGTATGGCTCCTAACAGGAGCAGGAGGCGGGCAAGGCTAGCAGCAGGCTCAGGCCGTCTGTCTAGCCATCTCCGTCGCCAATTTGCACGTGTTTGCTCATTTGACTCCGCTGTTAATTACCAGGGATCCTGGAAAGCAGGCACGGTCGCCTTTCGCCGGACTCCTTTCTTCGCATCCCGCCCGCATGCCAGTCCCTCGACCGGCCGCAAGCTGGCCAACTATCACTTGATAGCTAACTCCAGATCAGGTGGGTTTTACCCTCTAACACTATACGTTCAATGTCTCCATAGCTTCTCTGATGTGTCATCCCAAACGATAACAGACTCAGTAATACACTCCCGACAAACATGGGATATTGACCAAATGTTAATTTAATGTTGTGCCAGCGTCGCTGATGATGAAGCAACATTTAACTAACATTGGGTCAGTGCCTCGTGCTTACTGCGAGTGTATGTCCGTTGCCCTTCCAGCTCAATTTATCTAGTATAGTTATAAAGTATCAAATAATATCATATAAAGCTGATGATCAGTGAGTTTCCTTCAACTATCCAATGAAGTGAGTTATTATAGATAAATAAATGTGATATTATAGCCTTAAATAAAAAACGCTCGTAGTTGATAATAGTATAATTAAAAGAGATATAAATCCTTGCACTTAAATGGTTTTGAGCAAATATTTTTTATATCGTAATCAATCTTAAACGCATAGTTTTTTTTCATAAGTCGGTTCCGATGACATGCAACTGTATAACTTAATAGTTTATGAAGTACAGGTTTTTGGTGAATAAGTTATTTTCAATGATGCTAGTTATCAGATGTTGGTCGTTTGTGATGACACATCACCTTAGATCTCTAACCAGTCTTCAGTACTAACATTCCCTACGTTTATGCCATGGTACCTTTCCTGTATCCTATATTTCTAAGTTTATAGTTACCTAACATAGTGTAGCAAGCTGTATATTCAAGTACTTTCTCCTCTAGAATTCATGAGAACTCTCCTGTGTTGGTTCTTATTACCTTACGTAGTGTAGTTAATTGAATTGTAAGGCATTTTGGTTTGCTTGATTATCAGATCCCCTCGAAGCCAACCCAGCAAACACGAGGCATTGAAGAAACTTTGTTTTATTGTTGGGTGAACGTCGTAGACGGTGGCCCAACGTTGAAACAGCTTTGGTTCAAGGCCTCGTATTTGCTGTGAAGGCGTCCTATCTGTCACTGACATAATTGGCAGATACGATAAATTGACACCGAGAAAATGTAAATATACATTATCTCATAGAAAGTAGCATGTAAATTAGATGTAAGTATTTTTTAAATCTTCGAGATTTAGTTTTAGTAGAGGTATTTTATTTGGTTATGCATTGCAAGCTATTTCATAAGTTATGTTATGTCATAAGTTATATTAATTGTTTTAAAGATACCGAAGATGAGGAAATGGTAGAAGTAGATGGTAAGCCTTAGCAAGGGTGACAATATAATTGTGCTTAGATGATAAATCAACTGTCCATTTTAGTCAAATGGGTGAAAGATTTTCTCCATCAATGTTATAGAATGGTTGTCATGGTTTAAGAAATTTCACAATTTCAAGGAGCTCAGTCTGCCTCTTGATTTTTTCTATTGGTTTTCTCTCAAATAAAAAAAACTGCACTTTCATGAATAATGCCAACTACTATAATTTCTAAATGCAATACGCGAATCACTCTGTTAGCACACTTTCTGTTATCTGACATCTTCACGATTATTGATTGGCCATGACGATTCATTGGTGTGTTGGAGGATCTTTCTAGCCCCTGCTAAACTGAATGAATTAGAACTTAGAACGCTTGAAACACCTTTCAAAGATCACTGTACTCAATCTAGCTACTTTTCTGTATTTCGAGCACACACTGGTGCAATGTGAGCAATATTTATGTTTTCCAAGCAGTGAAATATCAAACAGGCTTTCCTCACCTTGATTTACAACTTACGTGTCACATTATATAGGTGTTTGCTTTGTAATTATGCAAAATTGAATCAAGTTAGTCAGAGCTGTAACTTTGGAAAATTCATCTGAATGGTCGATGTAATTCCCTGCACGAACCCAACTGTTTATATTAGGTCACATTCGTGTCCCTTTATGTCCCTTCTAGAAGGCCTGTGCTAGCTTTACAACTGATCACTCAGCTTTTGCGTCGGCGAGACATTGAGAGCCGATACAAATCGATCTTTTTTTTCTGGTATCATTATACAATAAATACCTAGTATTATAAACATGATCAATGAGTATCATTGTGTCTTACTCCATTTAGCTCACACTGGTTGTTTCCACTGAATGTTTTTTTCTTTCAATAGGCCTAAAAGTTAATAAACAATCCTTGTCTCACATGGTTTAACCCCGTCAGCGCGGAGATCGACCCCGCACACAAAGAGTAAAATATTTAAAATGGTCATAGACATAGGTATTCAAATGAAGCAGAAAGAGAGCTAACTAAGACATTTCTGGTGATTTCAAATTTAAGAAACCCTTTGGTCTCTTGGTTTATATAAAAACATTTCAGCATTGTACGGGTAAAATCTAATTTTATGTGATATTTTCTTAAAACATGATGTAATCGTTAAAACGATGAATACTCTTCCCATTTTGTAGATTATGGTGGGCCTACTTCATATTAATTACGAATTTAGACGCTCAGATGATCAGATAATATAAGAATCAAGCATAGATTGCATATGTCTGGAGGCTGTAATTATATAAAAATCGTATATTAAAAAAAGACAATTTTGGATACCATATATATCTTTATAAAAAATACTATACACATCCACATTGTACAATTCTACTAGAAAACTTTTGCAATGGGGCAAGATTGCTTCAAGTGAATCAATTGGAACCCATAGAGGATAATAGTTAAGCCTAAATTTTATATGCGAATATGCCATCCTTTGTCTACTCATGTATTCTATAACCTTTGCCTATATAATTATTTTCTTCGTGTCTACTAGTACTAGAGTGTGTGGGAGTTAATTAATGTTTTAAATTACACGCTTATGTGTCGATGTATGTTAAACTTTATTAATACAATGATTATGTTTACTTTACAAGAACAAATTATTGATGGATATTCTCGTCTATGACTAATGTTATATTATGTATCATTTTTTAGATATTTATATATTGTATCATCCTTTCCGGTTTCTATCATATTCAAATTTATTGAATAGTATTCCAAGAATTTAGTTCACCACAGAATTCAGTTTGTATTTTTTAGCATCTGAGATATTTATTTGGTAATTTACCAGTGTCAACCTGGACAACACACTATGCAATTATCAAAGTCATATGACAATGTCTGCACCTGTTTTACTTCAATGTTGAAGCATTGTGTCCCTAACTATTTGCTTTTATAAAGAAAACAGTTAGTCAAAGACTAAGCCTACATGAAAAGAACAACTAAGTTTTATTATCTTCTGCGCAGTTGTGGTATCCTGGCATAAAATGTTTCAGTTCACCCGAGGGAAATGCTTCTTCGTGTTTCCAGTCAAGATCTCAATGAAACGGCTTTTACAGGATAGAACCGACAGGGGCCGGTATTTTCCTATTCTCTTCTAGAACTTTTTACATGAAAAGTTAAAAGTTCTTGTTCTGTGTCTGCTTCGCAATGTTGTAGACGCTCGCTTTTTTATCCCAGAAGACTCCTCACTTGCCCATTTTATCATACCAATGTCCATGACCATTTTTAATTATATACAAACGTGTCCTAAAATGTCACTGCCCACACTCATACCACCCATGAGGCGTCCATATTTTTAAGCACCATATATTTTATTGCACTCAGCACGCATGAATTCAAACACAGTCATGTAGAATCACGATAGAAAGGATAATATTAATCAAAGGTACATTTGATACCTTTTTAGACATTTTAAGCGGCAAATTACGTTTAGAATGCCAACCTGAAATTGGACTAATATATCGCATGACTATTCTACATTGATTCTAATAGTTTGCGCAAATATTATTTTTAGCATTTGTAGAAAATAACCTTAACTATCATGTTAGAAACACATAAAATAAACATAATATTTTCCTGCAAGAAAAAAATAGACAACTTTCTAACTGGTGCAGTCCTTTAACATGGCGATTTTATATTACCTGAGCTATCAAACACCTGGATAACATAAACCAAAAAGAGAAATAAGTTTACAAAACTTTGATGAAAATATATATTTTCTAAATATTTTGGCCTACTTAGTCCAAATGACAGCTTAGATTTACAAAATATTGATCTAATGCTGTACTGTGTGCAGTTGATAGTGCTGACCATCTTGAGCAAAGACAATGGAAAACTGTTGTTTGTAGTTGATATCGTATACAGTGTATCTGTATTGTGCTATTATAGTATGGGGTGATTATAGGCGAACAGATACACAAATTCTGAAATACGAGATTCAAATGCATAATTGAAATAAAATTAGACGTTTTATAAAGCGTCGCGCAGCTTGTATCCTGACCTTGGTAGAGAATAAACCTACGTCAAATATTTAAGGAATAATAATAAAAAAAATTAATAATATATTATTTTGCATTTAGTGCAGTTCGATAAGCGACTTTAACATTCACGGTGTCAGCTTTGAAATCTGATTTAGGCAACAACGTAAAGATATATTGTGTGCAATTTTGCAGGAGTGAAACAAGACGGGGACATGAATAACACGAAGTCAGCCATCTAGTTTTAACTTGTGATATCATTATCTGTGATTCAGGTTAGGGAAATAAAGAAACCTTCACCTCGGGATGAAAGGGTCGTATCTGCAGATACGACCCTTTCATTTCAAGGTGATCGTATATTCTGCGCATGCCAATTTGAGTGGTTCTTTGGTGTGATGGTGAGGGTGGAAGGGTGGAAGGCAATAGTTTTATAGCCAAGGTGTCATCGTCTTACTTACAACCAAGACATCGTGGTATCTAAACTCAAGGCATGAATTGTGGTGATTTTTCTTGTTTTTTTTCTTGATATCATACCCCCCCTCCCACTTAGATTACCCGCACGCTAATTGGGCATCGTGACAACACCATGATCTTTCCATGCGGTTTGTGTTACCCATCTTTTGCATGAAAAATTCAATCAATTTTATAACCATTTATAAGCGGTCTCTTTAATTTAATTGGAGTATAGATTAGCATGACGGTATGTACATACTTCACTAATTGTTGATTACAACACACCAATACCTTATGTCATTAACAAAAATAATTACCGATTATGGTTTTTTTCACATACTGATGTCAACTGGTTGCTCATTAACTAATTCAACAGTTGAAACTTGATTTTCAGTTTTTTGGGGCTCTTGATTTATTAATTTATAAAAACATAAACTATCACAAGTTCAGACTATGCTGGCTCCAAGATGGGGCTTTCCACACGTAGCACTAGTTTCTCTATTTTTCTAGGACCAGTAGTACCGATTTGATCAATGAGCGCGTTAAATATTGTTTAAATCCTCCTATTGCTAAGTTATATAGCAATAGGAGGATTTAAACAATATTAAACGCTGCTCATTGAACAAATCGGTAAGTTATATAGCAATAGGAGGATTTAAACAATATTAAACGCTGCTCATTGAACAAATCGGTAAGTTATATAGCAATAGGAGGATTTAAACAATATTAAACGCTGCTCATTGAACAAATCGGTACTACTGGTCCTAGTGAAATAGATAATCATGTACACAGAAGAGAGACTAGATCTGCTAGTCAAATTAAATGTTGACAAACAAGTATATATGAACCAGTGGTAAATTGTAACTATTTCGTATAGCTACAATACTCAGCATAATTAATCTATAGTATCAACACTAAATAGCTCATCTAAGTTTGTTATTATTGTCACAAAAAATACATTACCATGATTGTTGATCATAGCAATGATTTTAAAGCTTTATACAATATCTGTATGAATGTTTTTACCCTGTATTAACAGGAAGGACGAATTAAATCTAATATATTCCAAGTGTTTACAACATCTTCACAAAACTAAATTCTGAAAACAGCTTAGTTCAGACACACAATTACCGTTAGCTAACAATTTATAGCAAAATAATTGAAACCAATTTTTTCTTTACATTTCAAAAATATCATGTCCGTTTGTCATAATAGAACAAATATACCGATGTGTTACAATAACGAAAATGTTCAGCGTTTGATACCTTATTTATCACCAACCATTACCTCAATGTTTGGCCGAGGTTGCTTAACATTCCGAGTGTTTCTTTGGTTGGTTCTCCCTATATCACATAGCTCAGCTTAATTTTAGTCAGTAAGGTGTGGAGTGTGTCGTGTGATAGTGGTGTTGGTAACCCGGCAAACACCAGACATTGATCCAATGTTGGTTGATAACCAACATTGGATTGATGTCTCGTGCTTACTGGAAATTAAAATCTTTGCTATTCTCTGCTTCGTGATTCGCTTTACCTCTATTGTGTGTGTCTACATGTCTCAGTCAATTCAACACCCTATATCCAGCAACGTGTTTGGGTGGCTACTCTTCTCTGTCTCTCATGATTCACTAACACTGACAATATTTAATGTGATTCAAAGTGGTTTGTGAAATATTATGTGGCCAGGAGGCCAACGGTGATGTTTATTATCACTTTTCGGCATCTGTCATTGTAATTTATTTTTCTCGTTTTTGCATGTTAACATAGAGGTCGGATTTTTCACATTTTTACATGTGGCATCTTCCTCTCTTTTGTATATGCACAACAAATCATTTTCAACAACCTCTTTCAGTGTAATGGTACTGAAAGTAGCGTGGCATTCTCACACAAATTGCATCCCCATCAAGATAGTGTGTGTTACAAAACTAGATACCTCACGTTATCTAGACGTTGCTTATATGAACCATTAACGCGCCAAATTGAATAATTTAAATTTTCACCCACTTGAAGTTGTGTCTCGCTACCGCGACACACCACTTCAAGTGGTTGAAAATTACCCATATTTGTTTAATTTTAGACCAAATATTTGTAAAAATCGTTGAATAGAAATGACACAAGTAATCACAATAGTAAATTCTGACATATTATACTTTTCTGAATTTGTTATTATATCAGGCATATGTCTTCATCTTCAGATGAGAATTGCGACAGCAATTCATACCTGAAGATAAAGAAAAAACAATATACCTGGGTGCTGATTCATATTATTGTGCTACAACGTGCACGTGAACAGGGCTGGACTTCATTTTGTGAAGAGATGCAATTCCTTGAGAATAATACGCCAGTTTCTTGTAGTTTGTTGGGTTTGCCAAAACTGTGAATGCCATTTATTTTCACACTAACACGGTATCTGAAATTGAATGAGACAACTTCATTTTATTGTTCCCCATGTCCTCTGAGTGAAATACAGATGTGAAAATCCTAATAAAAAACTAAATGTCCGGCATATTATGTAGTTAATAGTCATATAAACATATTGACGTTACATGCATTGCTAATTTGCATTCGTCCTGATATTACACTTTCTTCCAGTAAGACGTAAGAACAAAAACAGGAAACATTTTAATATTTGTATCCGTGTTTATTATTGTTTAATTATTCTTGTTTTATGTAAAATCACCACGATATATTAACAAATCATTCTATTGTGGTATAAGCTGTGTCCATAAACCCGATTTTGACATATTTTTCAGGCAAATCAAGCAGTAAGACATCCTTGACCCTCCCTGGAGTGGACTCTGGCTATGACGGTTTCAGCCACCGTGGGGACAGTGTGTCACTGCACAAGAAGAAATCTATTTTGAAGAAGGACGTTATGAATAGAGAGGAGACGGAGCCCATGTTATCCCGTGATGGTGGTAGCTGCTATAGTGGTGGTGAGGACTCGGCTCCTGCCACTAGACCATGTCATTCTCCTCTCATGGACAGTGTGTTTATGTTACCACCAGGATCACCTCTACTCAAGGATCACCTCAGCTCACCACTCTATGTGGCTGCATCCATTCTTGGAATGGGTGCTGGTGGAACCTCCACAGCATCTTCTACAACCACTCCCACACCGACTTCCCCACCTCCACCACCCTCTCCAAACCCCGTGGTGTCCTCCTCGCCCCTGCTCCAACACCGCCTTCTGCAGTCTCCCATCACCCCTAAACCACCGAGCAAACTGGTGTCACCTCTCAAGGCCATAGGACCTTATAACCGCTCCAAATCTTATGCACAGCCCGTCAAGTTTGTGGGACTGAATGATAACAATAACCAGGGTCTGGTGTCCCCTGGAGGCCCACCACAAGGAGCCGAGTCAGATGGTCGTAAGGCTCAGGGCGATCAAGGAAAAGGCGGCGTGGGGGACGGCGCCAGTCCCACTTTGCTCAACAGCCTGAAAAACTTTGACAATCAGGATCAGGTGCTCAACAGCGCCGGTGGGGGTGTGTGTGGTAGTGGGAATGGCAGTAGTGGAGGGAGATCGCCCTCCTCTTTACTAACGTCACCAGCGGGGCAACCTCCGGCACTGTCTCCACTGGACATCAACCTGCAGACTTTCAGGGACAGCAACATGTCCACCAGTACCGATCACCTGCTCATGGACACCAATGTGGACAACGGAGTGGCATTGCAGAAGTGCAATGCTTTGTACCAGAACCAGCGTGGCTCCCTGGATAAAGAAGACAACAATGTAACGCTGGATAACCCACCAACTCCTAACAACCTGGAGCAGGCTATTTATGATACTCGTCACACTTAAGGACTCCGGGATCGCCTGCGCTGATGACTGGCTGGGATTAGTGCTCCATGATCACTTCTAGAAAAGAATCAAATATGCTAACACCAGCCAGCATTGCGCGGGCTATTCCAATACCAGACAGGTGAGAAACCTATATCGTACAAAGATAAACAGCAGTATTAGCTGCTTACTTTTCAAGTAAGCACCTACTGCTGTTTCATTTTGAAGTCGTCAAAATACCCACGCCTCTCTTCTTCCCATTATGTATGCAATCATAATGAACCCCATCACTATACTTATTATCTAGGCTATAGTTCATCTCCTCATATCAGCAGTAGTTTGGGGGCAGCTCCAATTTAATCAATCACTAACAGAATATTAATTATATTTTTTGTTGATTCGCACATGGAAATCAGTAAAACAGCATTGTACCTATACAAGGGAGATGAAGCTGACGACAATCTAAGTGCACTGAGGGCTGACACTTACCCTTATCTGTCTCACCATGGAGGCCCTCTGCTATAGCCATGGTGCAAGTCTGGTGTGCGAAGGCAAACTGCAGTAACTGCTCACTTGAAAAGTGAGCAGTTATTGCTGTTTGCCTTTGCAAGGCACTAGCTATCTGGCGCTCTCGCCTGCAATCACCACTGATCACGTCGTCACCAGCAATATCCAGCAGATCCATACGAATCCTGCCGGTGCGTGAAGCTAGCCATAGCCGGCCCAGCGGCGAGCGTCACTGGGGAGGGCCAGTTTGTCTTGGGAGCAGGAGGCTTGTCTCGACAGCAACAGATGCGCTCTCTTGAGTCGGGACTATTTCAGTCGGTGGCTGTCTCGCCTCGCCCACTGGGCGCATTGGGAGATTGACGTTGGTCGTTTCTTTGCCTCGTGGGCGTCAGCCACACGTGAGTTTCTTGTCCACAAGCTCTAGTCGGTCCTGCTCTGTAGGTCTCTCGTCTCAAAATCATTATTTACAGGGTTGGCAGGCCTAGTGCAGAAGACATGACATTGCATTGCTCTGTGGAGGCGAGTAAATTATTTACCCTTCAATCTAATTGAATTCCATTTAAATTAACCTAACAGACACGACCAATTTATTACAGAATGGTTTATTTAATCATTCTAAAAATACATAGTAGTCCACGTTGTCATCGATGTCTATTTTATCACATAGTTATTAAATCCAGCCCAATGAAATGTTTTGCTGACGAACGAATGCGTGATACACCATCTAGGCCTACAGTTGCATAATCATAGACCGTATTAATTAGGAATTCTGTCAGGTCTCTTAGCAAATCTGATGGGGAAGGAGCCTTGCAGACGATTCGATATCCACGCTGACAAGGCAACCATAATGCCTGGGGTAGAAAGAAAACGTATATAGAATGACGTCATTCACTTGAAAAAATGAGTATCCGGTGTGGTTTTCAGACTGAGGCTGACAGTGCCATGACAGCTCAATTACAAACATGAATCATAAATGAGCGCCAGAACGCATCATTGCCAAGAGGCGCAGCCGATGTTAGTTTACTGTTAAGCCGCCATCATTCTGATCATAGACATCCCGAGCTTGTTGGGAGCACTCCCTCTAATATGCTTCAAGTTTGAGACGGAAACATTCAAACATTTGCGCAATTTTATTTTGTTACATACATGGTACTCTCACAAAACTCATAGCCATATCAGTTTTGCCTCTAGAGTAAACTTATTTTTTTCTCAGAAAGGTTGATTTAGAAACCTCCATTCAGCAGCGGTGCTGATGAATATCTCACATGAGTGATGTGGCATCGGTATGACCTTCTAGTCCCACAATAAATTTCGACATAAAAATAACTACTCAAGCCGAAAAGTGACCTTGGGGATAACATTTTGAATTACTTGCCAAACATGTTTCAAGTAAGTAGCGACAAAATTGTTTCTCAAAAACGCTAGATGTATTGGATGACTATCATAGGAGAACTGGGACATCATTTCATTTTAGATTTGAGCCTATACTTTATGTTTTACTGTTAGGCCTATGTTTTTTTTAGGTTAGTTTAGCTATCATCATGATCATGTAGGCCCAATCTGGGGATACTATCACCTGATATTAGTTACCATTTGAGAGAGATATAATGACAAGCACATTTTCCGCCTGCCGAAAATAAGTTTAAAACGTGTTGAACTGGGGAATCTCAGGGAGAAATGGGACAGCTGATGTGATAAAGTGGGACAGTTTCGCGTATCTCTTTTGATCCATCGATGAATAAAGGAAAGAGATGGGAATGGATACAAGCTATTTATGAACAAATAATCATACACAATGAATATCCAAGTGGGACCATGTGTCCCAGTTTTCCCCATACATCCCAGCAGAAACGAGACGTTGACCCAATGTTGGTTCAATGTTGCTCCCTCCGTCGGACCAACATAGAACCAGTATTGGGCCAACGTCTGGTATTTACTGGGATACCATTCCATATAGTCTCAATTCTGTGAAACGCAGTGACGTCACTCGGTGAAAACAAGGTTATATAAGAACCCTCCCCCATACTTCATTCTGTGAAAAGCAGTGACGTCACTCGGTGAAAAGAAGGTTATATAGGATCCCTCCCCCATACTTCATTGTATTAGTCAGCTCGGTGAAAACAAAGGAGGTCGAATTAACAGTTTCACAGAATAGTTAAGAACATTTAACTTATACATATGCATGAAGCAGGTAGCAAGGATACCCCAATACAGTAAATAAGAAGTAAAAGAGATATTCAACTGGCTTTACGCATTAACACAAAGTCAGAAAAAACAACTTTTTATGGTAAATATCCAGCTTCTGTTAGTGTAGGCTACTAACAAAGTTGTTTGCAATTTGATTTGGGAAAGACATGCGGTAAGGCAGCTATTAGGGGCCACAGAAAAATGGTATATAAAAGCTGATTGGCCCAGTTCTCCACATTCTCCCCATGACTCAATAACAAAAGATGGATGAGTATCACTTCAGCAGAACAATTACATCGATAAATGAGCAATGCAACATTCAAATGTGCATGCTAATATTTCAAAGAGCAGACTAGTACTAGTAGTGTGTCAAACTTGACAGCTGTGTACAGCTATTATTATCATTCTAAGTTGACGTTGTAGGCCTAATTATATATGAGGGATTTTATAATTTCAGGGCTTCATTCCATGACTAATTGGCTCAAGGAGAAAACTTTTTTTTCATCAAAATACCACTCAGGTGTAGGTTGTAGATATCTTTTACTGCCTTAGTAGATGTTCAAGCTGATTTTTAACATGGCATAACATTTTTGTCATGGAATGACTTTTACCTTTAATATTTCCACAAATTGACCAGGCTGAAGGTTATGGAATAGTTTCTGCACAATTTTTAAGCATTCCCTTGCCATACAGACGAAATGTTTGGTCAGAGTCTGACGCATGTGTCATTCCATGACATAAAATATTGTTGTAGGATATTACTGTCAGAGAATTACAAAATATTATTCAATTGAAAAAGAATGACGTTTTCGTCTGGGACAATGAAATAACCTCCCAGTAAATTCATAAATTCGAAAAAAAAGTAGAACAATAATTGTAACAATTATTGTGTTATGCTTTTTTAATTACAAACAAACACTAATTAATACTTCCATCATCATAAACTTCAATATAAAGGTATCGTTTATGAAAAGAAAAAAAATCACTGGGACATTGGGTTTTGGCGTCATTGGGTTTTGGCGTCATGGTATGACATTAAGGGATAGTGTTCGAGTGTATATGCACAAACTATACACACACAAAAACAAACAAAAATAATATTTTCATGCAGTTGTAAATATGGGTTGTCCTATTCAATGAAACAATAACGCGATTTGAGGCTTGAGACACAAAATAACTAACAAATTATAGAATCCCTCATATACGCCTATGATATGGCATAACCTGATAACCCTGAACGTTTGTACACGTTTAACGACATCGCGTTTGCCCTTTTTTGTCCATGTTCGCAATAAAGACAATCTATGGTAGTCACCCAAGTTCGCAATATTGCGATTTTAATACATTAAAAATGTATATTATTTGACCTTAAATGACCTTGAAATGACCTTGGTGTCATCTCACAACTATGCCACATCGAAGTCCTGGTATGGTGGGTATATAGATATGTGCCAAGTTTTATTATGCTGCTTTTAATGGTTGCTTATGAGGGTCTACCAGAAATAATACATCACGATATTTTTTTTTGTGGGAATTTGGGCGAAGAAGAGTTAAGCAACGTTGCACACTCTTGTGGTGAAGATTGGATTGTGCCACAATCGCGAACGTGTGTGTCTCAGAGAGACAGTCACTTACGCTTTGGGATATCTCTGTTTGATTGATGATCACCAACTGATTACTTTCGTGTTCCAGATTCCTGGGCCAAGTTCACCAGACCACCATCTCAGTCTGCCCCGCTTTCCCCGCTTGAAAGAAAATGACGTCGTCAACAGCTCGAAGATCAGAGCACACAGGATGCACGGGATAATCAGGACTACAGTGCAATAGTGCCGAAAGGGGATCCTCGGAATTAGAAGTATTGACGGAGTATACCCACGCCCCAGAGTCCCACTGGTAATCCGGATCGCCGTAAGATGAGGTCGCCGTCGCGACCCCATCTTACGGCTGCTCCAGATTGCCAGTGAATGATTCCACGCCCCGGCGAGCTCGTCCCGCTCTGCCTCAGAGGGAAATTCGCCTCATCCCCGAAGGCGAGCGACGTCGTTAGAGGAGAGACGGCTCCGAGACTATGAGAGGGGAGGTGAAAAAAGCGGGTACCTTATCTTTCACAGCCACATTGCCGGCACCTCATCTGCGCCGCTGGGACAATACTTGCCCACTGTTGCCACCCCCCCCCCCCATATATGGACCATGCTGCTGCCACGTGGATGATGTTTCCATGACTACTGTTATCAAAAGGCGACTCGTTAGATCTGCTGCAAAAAAATAAAATATTATCAAGCAATCTCTGAACCTGCAGTGAACAGTTTTTGATGAAGATTTTAATTGTTAAGTGTTGTGACCGTGAAGTGGATTTCTATAACGCTGTTATTAGCAAGTCGTTCTACTCCCATCGTTGCCGTGGTTATTATTCACAACCAGAGACAATGAGCTGCTGTTTTAAATATTCTAGTCCATGGCCATGCTACATTTTCACGTGGTTTCCTATCTTTATCGATTATATATATCGACACTGTGAATACGACACACCTCACCAAGAATTGACATGCGAGTAGCCATAGCAACTGTCACATTTTCATCCCACATAGGCTACAATCAAGACAGCATTTCACTGTGAACATGATGAAAAATTAAAGAAGACCCTCCTAACGTGTGTCCGTCTCTTCCAGATATCATGAAAGCCCTTAGGTCAGACAACTGAGAAAGAACTTAACCCTTTAACCGCCGGTGCCGATAATATTGGTGTTTTCACTCAATTATTACCACATTCAGTACCGCCTTTTAAGCATGTTAAAGCCATAATGTGACATCAATAATCACGATTTAAAAAGATTTGACCTCCATTTCGTCAAATCTGAATAATTTTCACTCACTTGAAGTTGTGGCTCGCGTCAGCGAGATACAACTTCAAGTGGGTGAAAATTCCAATTGAATAATTTGGCGATTAAAGGGTTGATTTACTCAACCTCTAACTCGCTTTTATTTCTGATTCAACGCGTTGTGGATATTCTTCATTCTATTCGTTCATAATTCATGGTAGTGCAAAGCCTTGCTTAAGATTATGTAAAATCAAATGTTCACATTATTGTTTGATGTCATG
The DNA here is from genome assembly GCA_964017125.1 of Flabesymbios commensalis. NCBI lineage: Eukaryota > Metazoa > Annelida > Polychaeta > Terebellida > Flabelligeridae > Flabesymbios > Flabesymbios commensalis. The sequence continues at coordinate 31,072,560 of OZ024902.1, forward strand.
TTTGAAAACCTTATTCAGATGACATCATTTCTAATTTGTGTCAGTTTTGATATATATTTTTATATCACAATTACACTGGTTAATTACAATAATTACAATGCCTATCATTTTGTCAAGATTCACAAGTGAAATCATCTGTTTTATTTGCCATCAGCGATATACAATTTTACTGGATACACAATTATAGGCCTATTTGTTCACAACATTTACGGATTAACCCTTTCAGCGCGGGAACCGTCTTTAATTCTGACGTCTAAAGACGGTCCCCGCATTGAAAAAAATAATTTATAATGGTCGTAGACCCATAACATGGGTATTCAAATGATGCAGAAAGACCTACTAAGACATTTATGATGATTTCAAATTGAAAAAAAACCCTATTTGGTCTCTTGGTCTGCACAAAAATATTTGAGCGTTGTACGGTTTAAATTGAGATTTTATATGCATGCTTTTGTAGCATAACCTCAGCTTTTAACACTAGATCTACATAAATGAGCGTCATCCTAGCGCTCTACATGTAACATACCCAAAACCACTGAACACACAACGTTGTCTCTATGTTGTTTCAACGCCGGTGCTTTGATTCAACGTACAGACAACAATAATTGTGTACAATTGGATTAGACGGTGCTGCACTAGTATGTGAACCGGGGAATTTTATTATTAGTCATTAAAAAATGAATTTAAATGTTTCATATCGCGGTTTAAGATTTGGGTCAGATATTGTTTATTTTTTTGAACGGGTAGAAATGGGCAGGTAACAACTCATGACTAATCAACAAACCAGCCAGAACGAAATGTCTGCAGACGTTGATTAAATATTATTACTATTATTATTCATTTTTTATTATTACTCGTTCAACACCTTTTGTTTGGTGTGAAAACGCTTTTTCCTAAACGAGTGGCTTTGTGTTTCTTACTACAAAGGATATCCCTTTCTTATTAGCATGATAATATTAGATGATACTTCAGATTTGATTTTAATGGCAATGTGTGTCACAAATAACACGATTCCAAAATAACGACGTATGTTTTCCAATTATTGAGAATTTTTAGATCAGACCTGCATAGATTAGACGTAGGGTATATTTTAACGTTCAAGTCAATGTTACGCAGTTGATTTGCTGATAACTGTGCCTGCGGATAATGGAGCCCACATTATTTTCGTAAGCCTACATTATTTTCATAATTTTGGATCATCTAATATGTATCGTTCACATACTATCGATTCCTAGCAGCCATAATGTCGCATGTGCTATTTATTTGAGTGACACAAACGACACTTTGAATTCTAGGGGTCGATGGAGCACATGATCACGCTTATATTTCCGTACGTATATTTTTTGTCGATACACAGGTGATGTTATCATGGTCATTTCTATACGCAGTTATATGCTTCCCTTTGAGAACATCCCATCCCATTTGGCACGCAACGTTGTTTCAACGCCAAATAGACGTCACTTTCAACCAACGTTGTAGCAACACCTGTGACGTAGATACAACGTTGTTTCAACGTTGTGCGCCAAATACCCACCCCTCCTGTTTATTCTACAGATGGACATTAAGAGTCTGGTGATTGTCTATTCTTATCAGCTGATCATGTTTATACGTTGTCTTTCAGCATAGAGTTATAATATCATTGAAAAAGCTCAGTTTTATTACAAGATTATTTGTATATATTACGCGAATATATATTTATGCTCAGAATAATTACATTGTGAAATGATTGTGACTCACTTCGCTTGTCACTCACAATTTTTGAGTGACAAGCGAAGAAAGAACAGAAGAAAACGTGAAAGGAAACAATTAAATAATATGTCAATCATTTCTGTCATATATGTATTTGTACATTGTCAACACGGTCAATTGTCCAATTTAATTTATCATAACGGCTATTTTTCTTATGATTTATTTTACGATGATTATACATGCCTGACGTGCTCTAAAAGGAAAGCACGATTTGTTTTATACTCTGAGAATATTTCAAATGATTTTACTATTGCCATATACTCAATACATTCGCGTTTGGTCTTTTTCCTGTAAATCGCTATTCTAGCAAACATATACTAGATTTGAACGGATGTTTTACTAGAAATTAAAGTTTTATATTCTGGAGTACTTGCATATTGCGTGTGAGGGTGAGTCCGAAATGGGCGAATTTTATTATATTTCATGGTGATGTCAAAGACACGACTTTCTTACGTGTATGTGTAAATATTTCACCCTGGCGAGGACGCTTTGTACTATACAAAGCAAGGGTCTCACATTCAAAGTAACAAACAAGACTCACAGGCCCAACTTTGCCTCAATGTTCAGTAAACGCAGTACTTTGACCCAATGGCGATTTAATGTTGGGCCAGCGTTGCGGACGGTGGACCAACATCAAACCGACAGCTGAGACGTAGGCAGTTTATTGCTCTAGCCAGAAAAAGAACGGTGGCTTCTAGACTCTAATGCTGCGGCCTTTCCTGTAGTAAAATATAATAATTAGTTCGAATATTGTCATTAATAATACAAATAACAATAAGTACGCACATTAGTAGTTTGAATCATGGTCACATAAGTAGCCATCCGATATGAAATGTTATGCCAGCTTCCATGTTGGACCAGTGTGCGAGATTTTGGCCTGGCAACAACAGTATATTAAACTTATCCTATATGTACAAAATAAACTGTATAAATGGCCTAGGAAAAAACTGTAGCGCCAAATATTTCGTGTTCATGAGTTTTTTGGTCGCTCTTCCATTTATTCGTGTGTGCTGGCTTCGTGGACCCCGCTGAGCTTGACTCTCTGGATATAAATAATAACACCATCCGAGCGAACGCGAGACATTGACCCAATGCTGGTCCAATGTTGGCCCGCCGTCTACGACGTCGGCCCAACATTGGACCAGCATTGGGTCAATGTCTCGTGTTTGCTGGGATGGCACACAGGTTTAGCCGGTCTAACCACCATCATATTCATGTCTACACTTGTTCATGGCTGTATTTTATACAGAAACAATCCATACGACAATGGCATAATGTGAATTCATCACGTGTATCTACCCCTTCTTAAAACATCTCCTACAACCCTACAATTCAATAGATTCATCGCAAATATTTGAAATATCAACATTCACCCATTTAAATCACGCAAAACTTGTCTGTCGTATATCTTGGGTAAATAGTAATAATTTATTTATCTATTCAATTATGTCATTACATTTAGATTACCTAATTATTTGCAGAAATTTATGATATTCTTGCCAGTGATCATATATGTAGACATAATTATGTATCTAATCTGGATGGTCCAAACAGCTTAAAAGTTAGACAAAGGATTTTCAAGTTTAGTAAAAGGAAGAAAAAATTATACAAATAAAATATGTGTTTTTTTTAAAGACTATAGGCCCATAGATTTTCCAAACAACACAAAGAGTAGTTTTCATTATCTAATGTAAAGCTCATTTAACTTTGTAAAATTGAAATTGAACATTGTAAATAAATTATGTGCAAACGTCAAAAATATTCTTTATAGTCAACACACCTGGACGGTATATTATCAGGTAATCTAACCTAGATCTTGGGAACCTGATTGGTCGAGAGGGCCATCTCGACCAATCAGAGCCCTGGTAGGTACCTATGTTGAGACATCGGATAAAAACGGTGCCAGTGACAATCAAGTAGGGATAAAATAGTTTAGTAGGGCATTGCTTGTTAATATTTGACACGGCAATCACCGCCATGTAGTTATAGTCTGCTTGAGATTAGAAGGTTCAATTCCACTTTAGAATGTGTGAATTTCCACCCTTTAATCCCAAGAAGACCATGGCTTGTTATCAATGTGAAGACTTAGGTATCTAATCGTTGTTATATTTTGTGCTCGCTTACAAGATCCACACTGCCGTGAAAAGGCAAACAGCAGTAACTGCTTACTTTTCAAGTAAGCAGTCACCACTGTTTGCCTTTTCACGGTAACCTCGCTTTTTACCACCGATTTGCATGTACAGCTATTTTCAATATTTAGCTTATATAGATGTGTCTCTTCTCCCACTGTGGCATTCAGATTATATATACCCTTGTGACTAAGGGGTTGTAATAGTCACTATATAAAGTGGCTTCTACCACCCTTTAAGAACAAGGATGTGATGTGCCCCCCCCCCCCATCGCATGCATAGCGTCACGAACAGTGAATGTAATATTAACTGATTTTATTTGAAGGCTTTCACGAGAACGTAGGTGAGAATATTGATTGATTGATTGTGACAAGGTTTTCGTTAAAACACAGCTGTTTGCGTCTGCTTCTTCAATTCCACATTATTATTATTAATTAACCCTGATGCTGCCGGGACCGAATATCTCCGTTTTCAAGCAAATTTCAGACCAATAAATACAACTCGAATTGCTAAAATGTTTTGTGGTAGTTGTTTAGTTAATCTAATAATTAAATTTTGAAGATGTACATTTTTTCATAAATATAATTATTTTTCGTCATTTGGAGCTGGAGATTGCGTTAGCAATTCCAGCTGCAAATGAATGACAAATGGGCTAAAAAAAAATCGGCAGGATATGGGTTAACACTTTAGATGAAATAAATGCAATTTTATTTTGTCTCAATAATTTCGAATCACGAAAAGTGATCTATAAATTGAACAACAGAGACATGTATGGACATAGACAAATTAACAATTTAACGATGTATGCCTACCCCCAACCCCCCACCCTCTCCCCGCCGCTCCAAGTAAAATATCGGAGTACGTACTGTAGAAATGGGGTACATCAATGCGTTATAATTATACACATTGCGTAGACTTATGGTCATCACACATTTATGTATATACATTTGTTTCTTTAACATGCATGGATAAATAGCATACTGCGTGTAATTTCGTTAGTGCTTATTCAATAGGCATTGATAGATGGAAACAGATGTTTTTTACCGACAGAAAGTCTACATGCAGCATGCAGTTCAATTGTATTTTATTCAATCTAAATTGCAAAACACCTAGCAATTGCTCGGTAGTTCTCTGTCTTCACCGTTTACGTACCTTAAATTATGTTTATTATTCTGTGTGATGTTGGACCCATTATGTAGGCATATTGTGTATCACCAAGTAGATGCTGGCCCATATCAACTGCAGTTTATTTGGCGGCAGCAACACTACGTAAAATAATCAGCATTCTCTTGACACTACAAACTAGAAATAGTTATTGTGACCAGCATGGTATTTGTTCAATTTACACATTAAGCAGTATAATAGATGCGGCTGTTTTCAGATGTATTATTAAGAGCGTTGTGTTTCTGAAAATGTAAACGTCAAAAATAAACTTTATTATATATTATATGCATACATGTACATATATTTAAAATCTTGTACATGCACTAGTGTAAAATGTATCTGTAGCACATCTATAGGTGAACTAGCAAAACATTTATTATAGAAGTAATAGTTAATTACTAAGATCGTTCACTTTGTTTTATCACAACACTATATACCCAGCAAACACGAGGTGTTGGCCCAACATCAGCCCAACATTGGGCCAACGCCTCGTGTTTGCTGGGTGGTGTGATAAAACAAATTAATACGGCGTAATAACTCGACCTTTCATCACCAAAGTCTACTTTCGTAAACCGAATGCCACAGCTTACAAAATTTGGCTTTGATGTTAAAAGGGTTGAAAGCCAAAATTGCGGTAAGCTACTGAGACGCCAAAATATCAAAAGTGAGAAAGGTTTTAGAACTGCTGAACTACAAGTAGTAAATAGCTGCAGACGCTGTGTTGTGACGTGTATGCTTAGTGTATGCCTACTACTGAGGATAATAACAATTGTAATACTATTAACAATATTATATGCGATAATAATGTTAACAATTATTATAATAATTTATAAGGATAATACATATAATCTTTAGTAGTCGTACATGCTTTTAAAACGTGTAAATTTTTGTACTTATTGCAAGCTCATTGCATTTACGTTGGAGACTTTTATTATACCATTCATATCTGTATCATATTGTATATTTACGGAATTAAACCTGAAATTATCACATAGCTGTCTTCTAATGTGTTTTCTATCCACTCCATACTAATATACGGTACCCGGAAGTAGTCCCAATGCTTTTACAGTGGGCATTACCAGTCCCAGTCTGGGACTGATAATGCCCCCGGTAAACGTATTGTATGAATGCCAGATAGCAATTATGTTATTGGTAAAGTTGTCAGCTGTCAAATGTATACTCCTACAGGCTATGGACGACAAGAATATCATTGCTTTTTTCATCAGCTTCCTTTTACAATAACGTTTTCTGGCTGCCATTTTACTATTTGATTTTTTTTTCAAATTACATGTTTGCCAATTTCTTTTTGTCTTTTTTATCACCAATGGCATTTTTGCCACTTGTCTTTACAAAATTAATGGTGCTTATAATTGACTGGCACTTTGGTTACACCAATGAAAAATGTCTTGAAAAGTTAAATCTGTCGATAAGCTATGCACCGCTGCCTTTCACGCCAGAGTCCGGGGTTCGGTTCCTGGTCTAGGCGGTTTGAAAGAAACAAAATTGTTTCTTCCCCATCCACGTGTGAAAGTTAGTATTGTGGGGAGCCTCCGTGACCGAGAGGTAGCGTGCTCGGCCTCAGACCGCCAGGGCTCGAATTACGAATTCTGTGTCTGGAGGACAGTGTCATCTCAATCATCTCACCATCCTCAGGAGGTTCTCCTGGCCCAGTTTAGCCTATATGTGCACAAAGGTGGCCTAAAGCACGATACATTTCATTTCATTTCATTTTTATGCACACACACATACAAAAATGTATTCGTATTTTCGATTCTATATGCAACGTACACTCTTATATCTGCTAACAGCAGTCTCAAATGAGCAGAGTTCCTGGCTTAGGTCATTTGGTCAATCATCGCTGTCATTCAGTAGTTTTTAAAATTAGGGGGCAGAATAGCAGACTTGGGCCGAAAAGTTTATCAAAAAAATTTAACTGATCAAGTAGCCTAATCTGAATATATACCATAGATGTAAGACAAAACTAACAAGACCACAGTAATCTGTTGTATATTACACAAATTACACATTACACATTACAATGTACACTGAAGAATATCAATGCAATTACGTTAATATTTAAGTTAAAACTGTAGGTGTCACCCTAAATGGAGGGGGGGGGGGTCAAATTCCAGGCCAAAACCCTCACTCTCATAGCAGAGAGTCGTCGCCGTCCAGGAAAAAAACACTATCATATTTATACATAGACGAGACCCGTGTATATAGGACCTGTGTGTATATTGGACCGACCACTTCCCAGACTAAAATAAAAATGTGACAACTTCACTTATGGCACCATTATTATGGGAACACCTTCCGAACATAATTTAGTTGGCACATATCTAGAATTTGATTTCGTAAAAATACAAGAATGTTTCGACCGTGTTTTGTATATGTTTTATCTTCAGTTAAAACAGTCAGCATTCGATGACTTTTGTAGTAATTATGACCGGGTAAATTGCAATGGCAAACAATATTGCTTAATAGTACAGCGAATAAGCAGCAATAGATAGAAAAAACAACGTAAACATTCTACAGGTTTAATTATAACATACATGTGTGGTCAGCGTGTATATTGAACCATAAGGGTGTGTGTAATTTGAACTACTGGTCCAAATTGCACACCACTGGTCCAATCTACACGCCATTTAAAAAAAAATTATAGTGAGCCGCTGGTCCATTTTACGCATCTGTAGGTCCAATATACACGCAACCAACTTGACTCTTCCTTTACCAATTTCGCATTTATGCGAAAACTACCTTCCTTTACCAATTCCACATGTCCACATGCCTCAGTTGCAATGGCGATATTTCATTACATGCATTGTTGAAAATCGCCAACCAGAATGGTCAGTGACATGGACGCAATGTTCTCTTACCTTTTTAATTTGTACGATGTGCGCATGCGCATAGCTATGACCTGTATTGTGCCCAGGGGCTAATTCAGGGGACCTCCTTGAAAAAGAAATCGGTTTATGGGTATAGTTTTATCAGGGGGAAGTCGGTAAAAGAAGAGTTAAACACATTAGTATATCATATCCACTGTAATGTGTGAAAGTAGCGGCGTCGCACGTAAAATATTTTAAGCTGCTTTTTAAGAATCAAGCATGAAGTGATATGGTTACTAAAGTTCACATACAAATATTTAACAGCATTGGTACCTTGATTGACTTCGTATCCTAATTTGTAAAACCCCCAATTATCACTACTCATGGTATTTTGTTGTGCCTCTGACACTATTATATAGGGCCTATGCTGTTAGTCCTGGTTGGTTACTGCATAACCTCATTAGAAATAAGATTCAATTGGTCTGTTATCACGCAAAAACTGTTCTAAGTAACTGTTCCAATCTACACACCATCGTGGTTCAATTTACACACTGGGTGTGTATATTGGGCCGATTTACCCTTCAATTTTTTTTTTATAAATTATGCATTTACCTTCAATATTTTTTATACATTATGCATTGTTCACACACTAAGAAAACTACTTCATATTTCTCATATATGAAGCTGTTTTGTTGAAGTTTATATTTAAAAATATTTGGAGTCAACATCTCTGATACATCACTCTCGGGACAAGATTTCCCTTAAGTGGTCCAATATACACGGCCCTCTCCTATGTATATGCAAGATGGAAATAATGATGTGCTGGGAGACAAGCAAAACGCCCCTAATGACAAAGCCCAACCACCAAGCTCAATATTAAAGGTAGGGCTTAAAGGTTTATTGTCCGATATCAAGTCTGAAGACCCATCAGTCGACTTTACATTTTTACCCCCTGGTCACTGGACCTATTCATTCATGTGCCATTTCAACTACACGGAGGGTATACAGTCCTGCGGCCGTTTCGGCGCATTAAACTTATCGTACACATTACTATCTCTATCCTATGAAGCACTCATTTTCATGTGAATCATGTGAAGCTTTTGAGGGTGAAGTGTCTTGCCCAAAGGACACAACATCTTAACAATGTCCCAAGATTGAGAGGGGAGAAACATGATAACTCTCCGAAAATCTTGCACCAAGCGAGATTCGAAACCGCACGGCAGGCAGCGACATCGACAGAGCGCCACGCTCTAACCATTGCGCCATGTTGATCCCACTCTTAAAAACAAATAAATAAATAAATCAAATGTAACAAACAAAATGAAACTGAAGCCAAGGGTCGTAGATGGGTGTTTGAATAGGTAAATTCTAAAAAAATGCACAGCATCTTCCATATCGTGGTCAGCAACAGAAAACTGTATAAATAGGTTGTCATGAAAAGACTCACCAGAGGGAAGATGGGTGAAATAATTACATACATATAGTTTGCCGATTTGTAATGAGTGAGTGAGTGAGTGAATATTACTCAACGTCGCTTTCTGCACAATCGTGGCAATTTCGAGACAGAAGGAAGCCCAAATCGGGTCCATGACCTCATCTCATCGAATGACCCCAAAGGTTCTTTACAGTGCACAGTACCGCAGACAGCACTACACACTTCAGGCCTTTGAACAGTTTTGAGCACTGTATATGCACAACCTCGATGACAAACATCCGACACAGTCGGGATTCTAACCCAGAAGGCCAACCTCTGAGTTTCAGGCAACAACCATAGTCATATATTCATAAACAATATAGACGCGCAACAAAAACAACACTCTTTCACAGCCCATGAACAGTCTTGCTACAACAACATAGCCTTCCAGCATGCAAAAGGAAATCTTCACGGCTGGTACATTAGATAATTTGGATCCCAACCTTTCATCAACAACAGCCCACGGTTCGTTCCATGGATTCAGAATTAGCATTATCCAACAACCAACTAATGAGAACTCTGGCATCTACAGAACACAATTTGAGTTTGAAATGGTAGAGACAAACAAAAAACATCTATTGCCAGGATCATATGTCACTGTTCCTGCTGCGTCCATGAAAGCTGTCAATATAGGCTATCAGTTCAGCAGGCCCGTAGAAGTCTTTAAACAGGACAATACATTTCACGGGGTGCATATCATGCCACAATGCAATTTGAGCCAATTAATACACCTATCATTATACACTAGCCTTGCACATAAAGTGTCACCCCCAACCGATAAACCCCTACACCCTCACGAATTGTATAGGGTTTTGTGGGAGGACACTTTATGTTAGAGGGTAATGTAGCTGCACTACCTGCAATGATAAAGCATGGTATGAACCCACTCGGCCATCACAGAGTATGTCAATCCGGGATAAATCCACGTTGTAGGTTATCAATACATTTTCAATGATTTACTGTTTGAATAAACTACATATTTATACCTAAGTGTCCTTTTTTGTGAATAAATATACACTATAGTTTTATTAATCATTAGATATAATGCAGCTACTTGAAACCTGATCAAAAATAGGCCTACCAGTTTTTGTTATCACATAATTTACAATTGCTGGGTGTAGTAGTGGTAGTAAATCATTGCTTTTCGTCACTTTTCGGCACAAAAGGTCTTTTAAGTGACTTTGCAATACGATAAAAACGTTGTAGTCAATTGATGAGATGAAATGATGTACAGATGATCATATGAGGGTGGGGGTGATAGGGCATGGTGGGTTATGGAGAGTGTTTTCCTTCGCTCGCCCGATAAGGGGTTCTGGGCATGTCTAGGGGATCTACCCCCAGACATGCCCAGACGGCTGGAGACTTGGGTTTCGCTGTGCAATTTATTGCTGAAAATACGTGGGTGAATGGTGGCTATTTTGAATTTTGACGACAAATAAAATACTAATAACCAATTCCTAAATTCCCAGGGGCTCAGGCACTTTGGCCAAAAGAAATATATATAGCAGCAGCGGCGGCAGTACCACACAACCAGAGCAAAAACAATATGTCTACAGTGTAGACATAATTCCAAACAGAGCCATTTCATTTATTTCAAAACACTTTTTTAACTGATGAAAAGGAAATAACATGGGAGATTAAGTATTTTCATATCCCTGATTATCGATGACATAAAAAAGTATAAGGCCCACACTTTCTGTTTAAAAAAGTATAACTACATTGTACAAGAAGTGTCACTAAAATGTTTTATTACATTTACATAATAAATATTGCACAATGTATAATTATATCCTTTGCCAACTTAATCAAGCTCATACTAATGATACGTTTTTTAACAGTATGCAATTATTAGTAGGCTGTTCTACAACAAGGATAAAGTAAGCCCATTTAAAAATCAAAACAGAAAATGTCAGCATGTGATTTCTTTTTGCATTCATACATTTCTGTTACATAGAGTTAGTGCTTCTTAGATATAATTTTGCTAAAATGATTGGAAATTCAAGTAATCCCGCGATCATTAAATATTTCAATGATGTAAATGTAAATAGTTCTGATAATTCCTCTTTAGTGGAGAAAAAAAGTGTGATAAAAATGTAATTTTTAATGTCATTTCAAAGAGGAGCGTACATGTAATATCACGTTAGCAATATTGACAATTCTACATATATTTCACAAATTCACACAGTTGAAGGTTTGCTGGCGAGCACATGCCTTGAACTGTGTGAATATTATTAAATCTGTTAAAATATAACTCAACCCTTTAAGCCTCAATCACCACTTCCGTTTTACATATTTATCCACTTAAAGTTGTGTTTCGCTACCGCAAACCCACAACTCAAGTGGGTGAAAACTACTCATACTCAAATTATTCAAATACTCATATTAGTTAAATTTGTGACCAAACATTAACAAATCTGGGTGGAGGTAGAATTATTCAACTTGAGGCTCAAAGACTAAATACATTTACAGAATCAGAGAAAAACATGCATCACCTCATCTGAACTGTGTGATACTGACGTATAGTATGATTGTATAAACGAATTTGCCAAAGAAAAAGAAAACAAATCTTCACAACAACAATGCAACTGTGAATTTCTTTAAGATTTCAATTGAAAAAACTAACGTCTTATAACTAAATACATACAAACAATGATTTGTCATTATGGATAAGTTTTTAATCAAACATTAGAGAAAAATATAATTACAAATGTTATTTTTTACAATGTATCTGTATCAGCACAACATAAACAAGGAAGTGTTCTTGGGTTTACCAATTTAAAAATCTATCCAAACAAGGGACGGATATGTCTTTAGATTTTTTTCAAGTGATTCACAGTACCCAAATGTTGGGTTGGTCGTTACAGACGTATCAGGAAATACAGAGTGACAGTACATATCTTCACCTTCATATTGAATGGCGGTATAAAACCCATTAATATGAAAGTGACACTGTTATATTTGTATGTACGGTATTTGGAATGATAAACTTTTTTGTGTGAATTAAAATTCAAGGTTAACCCCTTAGACCACTGAGCTAAGAAATTTAAATTTTCAGCTACTTAAAGTTGTGTCTCGCTACCGCGATCCACAACTTCAAGTGACTGAAAATTTGTGTTATTTGTGAAATTTAAGTCCCAATATATATCAGTGTTTTAAGATTGAAAGCAGATTTTATTTTTATTTATACAGGTGCCAGTAAAACCACAGAATGTCTACTGTAGTCGACATCAGTGTTCTAAAGGTTAACAGTTTAAGTTGATGAGAGGTCTCTTAACGAGCTAATCAAGCTGAAACATTTTAGAACACTATCCATTTTAGTGTGGAAAAAAGTAAAACACATTTCTTTTTTATTTGAACTGCATATGATCTATCACCTTGTAACATGGCCAACCTATGAGTTTTTTTAAATTATTCCTCCTTTTGAAGTACTGTGACGCATAAGAAGTTTGTTCATCACAAGAGGCCAGGCTACACTGGCATGGCATAACACAGGTCACAGGTTAAAGCATGATAAATCAAATGCCTGGTAACTAAACACACATCTTTTTTTGAAAACTTCTCGTAAAAGAGACAATCTCATATCTTAAGACTGCTGTATGTAAGTATGTTAACTACGGTATTACAAAAAAAGGCTTGGTGTGAGCTGCACAAAAGTTGTTAATTGGCATATAATAAACAACCCCCAGTTAAGATCTACTATTCCTCTCGCTGACAATTAAAAAAAAATATTTTAGGACATTGCTGAAATGGTCTATAAGTGGAAAAAGAAGCATTCATCCGTCATTTTTGTGTTGAAAATGACCTATCACAGACTCTGTTATCGTGACAAAAAATAAATAAACAACTAAACGATTGTACCTCACAAACGTTTTTTACAACAAATTTCAGGTGAACAATTTGCTCAAGGAAAAGCAGGAGCAGAAAATCAGTCGCCATTGCATTTTCTGTGAAGCTAATAACAAGATATGTGATCTATCTGGATATCAGTCATTTACTATAATGGAAGCTGTTACAAATGGGATTACAACATTGTGGGATTTATCAAATCTGACTAATGAGAAAAAAGCAGCTAGGTCAAGGAGTCCCATTAGTCCCAAAAATAGGCATCAGCCTCTAATCAGATTAAAACCAATAATTATGTGAAAAAACACCTCACACGGTGATCCCAAAATAATTACTGGTACATTTGCAGTTACAGACTAGACACACAGAGCAATGACAATAAGCGCTCAGCTATTTTTTGGCAGCAGCCTAGAAAATGATTTCGTCTGTAATTGGTGCCCAAATGCTAAACGAAGAATTCTATATCCACTAAATAATAAAAAATAACAAATGGAAACAGAGCACACAAAGGCCATCAAAGGGTATGGAATAAACACATACAAGTAATACTGAAAGAAAAAACAAAAAATTTCAGTCAAAAAAGAATATTTTGGCCATACAATCTCACATTTTGAAAGCTGGATTAGTTATAGCTAATTCGAGCTGCATACCGTGAAATGCTATAGTAACTGCTCTTTGTTATCACCAATATTAAAATATATTTAGGAAATACAGGTATTGGGTAAGTGAATTTACTAACCTGTATTGTCATAAATAATTTTAATCAAACTCTCCAAACAACATGAAGCAATAGTCAGAGTTATTAATTGTTGCTATTAAAAAATGGTGCAGTATTTTTATTCAAATCCAGCAAATATAAGTAATTTGTTCTTACTTCAAGTTGTGGGTGGGTGTATCGAGACACCACTTCGAGCGGGTGAAAATGTCACCCTTACCCTTACAGGATGAAATTATTTCAAAGAGACCATTGATATTTTGCAGTTTACATTTAGATGATGCAGCCAAGTTTCTAAAAGTGTAACGAATTAATAATTTTATATATATTCAATGAAGCAACAATGGTCCAGCCATTATCATCACATCCTTCATGTCCTTACGGCGGGTAAATTGCAAGTCAGTGTTGTGGTGCATAGAGTGACTTAAAACCTGTGAGAAAACAAAGTTCTATTATAAGAAGGTTATCGCTGTGAGAAAAGCAGAGCTAAATCATGCCAGTGACTTAATTGCTTGCCTGGGTTTATAAAGATCATGCATTATACTGGTGCTTCATCTGATAAGTAAACTGTTGGTATGCCTGGGGCCGTATTCTCGTACAAGTTACGATATATCGTAGGCTTCCGATTGGTCGAGATGGCCATCTCGACCAATCAGAAGCCTACGATATATCGTAACTTGTACGAGAATACGGGCCCTGTCATGCACTACTTTGATTACATCTAATAATGTGCAACAAGATCTCTTGGATATTAACTGTGCTACATGAAAATGACAGATATCATATTTTTATTTCCAAGACCACACAATTCACATTATTAGGTAAAGACTTGTGTGATGACTGGCTAGTTCAAAATGTAATCTACAATTTTTCAAAAATCGTTCATAAAAAAGTGACAAATGTGGAAGAGCATTGGAATTACTAAAATATTTGTAATAGAGGTAAGAAAATTGGTGGGAGACACTACCTTCAAGATTAGGGAGTAAAATAGCATGTCTACAAGTTCTAAAGGATAATTTCATGAAATAAATGTTTGTTAATTAAATGTGTGTTCTGTATTAGAGAATACAAGGAGAAGGAATATGAAAAGAGATACCGTATATCCCCATCTATAATGCCATGGTTTTTTTCAGCTATACATGACTCAAAAATGCACATCGTATTATCTGATTATACACAAATATAGAATTTTGTAAAAGGATTTGAGCGCTCAACAATCAGTTAGCTTCACATCCATTGTCAACTGTACTAGCGGTAAGTAAACAATGCTAACAACAGAAAGCTGAGGAGGGTGGCTGTGTCTTTTAGTTAATTATTATTTTTCAGCCAGGAATGATAAATGATAAGCTGTATTTCACAGACGGGACATCACTCCACCATAAATGTATCCATACACTGACAATCGAAATTTAAGTGGTATTATAGACGGGGGTAGACATTTTTTGTATCATCTCAATGATATCAATCTTAATTTGTATTAAATACACCGCAGCCCATTATAGACGGGGATATATGGTACCTGTGTGTTCACAGGGTTCTAGTAATCTTATCGTTAACAGAGTACTGTTCACCCAGCTGTACTTGTGGGTCACTTACAAATGGGTGAACATTTTAACCCTTTCACCACTGAAGCCCGTTTTTATGTGCTGAATGCCATAGCATTCAGCACATAAAAATGGGCTCCATAAAAATGCATGTGTCGTTGTACGACTAGTTATCTATCCATACACTTGGTTAACCCTTTCAGGCCTGAATTTACCATAGTCATCTTCATTCACTACAAGCCGCGAATTGCTGCCGCAATTCTCGACTTGTAGTGGATGAAGATGATTTGAAGTGGGTGAAAAATTAAAGAAAATTGCCATGTATTGTTAAACCATTTGCATGGAAATTTTCATTCTAAAACCCCTTGTTGTAGGAAAATTAAGTCTGTTTTCAGGGATGTAAAATGATGCTTTAATGCATCGTGGGGGCTTAAAGGGTTGAACCTCTAAGAAGGTGGTCTCCCAGACATTGTAACAGGGTGTGGTTGTCATGAGCAACTATGCGGAAAAATACAGCTGCTATGACATTATAGTTTAGAGATAACAACTACATAATGTTAATTATTCACAGCAATTTTTTAAAACTATTTGCACCTTGGCGAAAGATCAGGTACATTGCATTAGTCAATGTCTCATAGCATACAGTTAGATGTACCTAAATTCACAATACACAAATACACATCCTCAGATAAATATGATATCATTAAATGATTAATTAAAATGTGTACACCTGCATCTGTTACAATATGTGATCTGTATATGATATAACTTCAAAATGTACATCTACGGAAATATATACAGTACTGCCAATTTCAACCATCTTTTATGATCTATCAGATTCAGACAGCAAAATTAGCAGTTAACAAGAAATTTAGGACAAATATTGTGACATTGTCCATTAATCTCTGTATGTACAAAAAGGTAAATCACCTTGTTAGCTTTATATACATCAGAAAATGTGAATTCAACTGAGGTTGATTATTTATTCTATGAGATAAGTTATCTTGGAATTAAAAAGTAACTATGTAAAGTGTCACTCATTACCCTTTTATTCCAAGGTGAATTAAATAATTATAAAGCTTAATATGTCAGAGATGTATTGGGATAAGAGTACTTTTAATCACACATATTTCTCATCAAATTTTCAAAAAAAATAATAAGAAAATCACAAAAGAACTAAACTAATATCTACCCATGTCCAGGCTAGTTTCAATTTTCAGTATTGTACCAAAAGAAACAAGGCGACTCTCAGATACTCTGGTTGAAGCTATTTTAATGAATAGTATAGCTAACTCAAATTAGAGACGAGAACATACTTCACTGATTTAATTGCAAAACAGTAAACCATGTTAAATTACTTGTAATTTGCCAAGAAACATAACATCTAAATTTAAATGTACCACAACCAGATACAATTCTGCAAAGCAGTCACAATTGAGTCAAAGGAATGATATTCAAGGTGGATTGAATATAGTTAAATGTTTATTGGATAAATTAAACAAAAGTTGTGTAGTTGTATGGCAAAACAAATAACAGATGATGCGTCCAATGCTCAAATGAAGTTGCTTACAATGTATGTATTTATGGCACAAACACAACTTAGCTTTGCTTGTATTCACAATAGATAGTTCACCATTTGTTTATAATTCAAATCAAAGCCTTTTTATGAACATGTGTGTGTGGTATGTTCTTTTATAATTTGAAGCAGCATGTGGACACTGCGCAAATTCCATCTCTTCACCCTAATAACCTTTGTCCTTCTGAATGGTGTATTTCTATTTTCATTATTTGTAGCTGGAATTGCTAACATACTTTCCAGCTTCGAATGACAACTAATATTTCTATTTATGAAAAATACTCAGCGCATAAATTGAAGTATTTTATCAACTGAGCATCCATGACAAACTATTTCCTTAATTTCTGCAGCTGATTTATTTTTACTACAGTATATATTACCATCTTAGCAGAACAAGGGTCAATTAGAAAAGAAATGAAAATCGGGCTACACCATAAGAAAATCTTATAAAATAGATTCTTTCATTATGTTGTATATTAATTTTCAGTCACTAGAAATTGTGTCTCGCTACCGCGAGCCACAACTTCTAGTGACTGAAAAATGTGCTTTTATAAAAAGATTTAATTGTAACAAGATTTAATTGTAGTGAAGCTGAATTGCTTGTAGCTTATTTCCATTCATTTAAAAAGTTGGTCCCTACGCTAAAATGGTTAAGCATGAAGATTTACAAATATTTGGTGTCAAAATAAACAAATATACGTACTTTTCACCCATTTAAAGTTGTGGATCATGTTAGAGAGACACAGCTTCAAGTGGGTGAAAAATTAAATTTGATAACTTAGAGCCTTAAGAGTAAATAAAATATGGGCAATTTTACATCCTTGAAAAGGTGGCAACCGACAAATTTATGTGGATAACAATTGAAATTATACAAGTTGGGTTGATTACTTTTTTTCGGTCTACTGATCCTTTTCAAATGAGTCAATGTCATAGACAATGATATGTATAGCAATAGATGATGGCATCAAATAAGTTGCTAAAAAAAACGTCACTTCGAGTTTTGTATATAAACTTTCACCATGGTCAAGATACATATGTACTGTCAGAGCTTATTACAAGATTATGTAAATAATCCCTAAAGTGATGGTTAACTGAAGAAAAGGGAATAAGAGAGTTTGTCATACACAATACCCAGGGGGGCTGTGTACAATGATTAACCTACTGCTTATTAATCAATGTGGGAAAGTTTTCAGCTCGTAAGCCTAGTTCACAACAGTTGCTCTGATACGAGGATAAACATCTCTGGTGTTCAAAATATGATCTGCTGGAATGTCCGACCATCTCAAATCACTCAAGAGTAAAGTTCACCTAAATTGTGACCATCCGTTGACGGAGAGAGAGTTTTTTTAAATGAAACAAGCTGGACATGTGGAGGCCTGTCTGGTAGTCAGGTGGACAGAGTATCTATACAGTATGTGTGCCGAGCTCATCAATAATCGAGTCAAAACATAAATCTATCTTGCATTCGATGAAAGGCTAAGGCTCAGGTCTGAGACTATCATTGAGAGCAAGAGAGACATAGATTTCATTTCAATATTAATTGGAGTTGGCCTGGATTGTCTTGATGAATTGTTATGTGAAAGGAATCCAGTGGAAATGTAGGAGCTGCTCTACTTGTGTCAGACACTCTCATCTGTCAACAAAACAAAATGAAGTGTAATGTATTTATGTACTGTGAACATATCAAAATTTAACATCGTGAAAAATTAGAAGACGTAGATTTTGATTCAATTGCAATTTTATTAATAATGAAACACAATTTTACAATAATACAGCATTACCCACATACAGGACAGGGCTCGAAATTAGACTAAATTTCCACTTGGACAACTGGCTAAAAAAATGACTGATCCTTTAAAAAAATATCACTTGTCCTTCCTAATTATTGTCAAGCAGGGACACTCGTCCGGAAGGACAAGCTCAGTGAAACTGAACTCGTCCTTCCGAGATTCTTGGTCGTCTCAAACGATCGGACGGGACCAATTTTGAGCCCTGCAAGACATTGTTCAATCAAGTTTACTAAAGCATGACATTCTGCAGCTTTACCTAACATTTTCCATGACTAAAAAGTAGAAGAAAAGCAGTTTTAAAATCCTGAAAAGAATTATAGATAGCAAACTCACCATGATACCACCACTTTGTCTTCTTAGGATTTTTACTGCAGGTTTTAACATAAAACGCATTATCAGGTGGTCGCTTCTGTAACAAAGTGCAGTTAAAAATATGTGAGTGAATGAAAACAATTGGCTATAAACCTGAACCATTTGAAAACGGTCCTAATCATTAAATTACCAATAATTACATAATAAAGTTAAACAATTAACCAGTATCATGATAATAATATTAATATAATCAAAGGGAGTTTAGCTGACTATATTTTTAAATATCTGTAAGCAAATAAACACATTTTGAAGCATGCCTTTCACTACCCAGAAACATGGCATATTGAGCCATGTTAGTTTAATTTAGGACGATTATCATCAGTTAACCAATTGTAATCTTAATGATTAATCTAAAGGTGAAGAACTGACTTTTTAATTATGTATATATTCTACACAATTGAGACAAAGAAAACGAAGCCAATTAATCATAAAAACAGACAAAGGTGTCACCTTTTCTTTACAGCTGCTTAGCATAC
Source organism: Flabesymbios commensalis (assembly GCA_964017125.1). Lineage (NCBI taxonomy): Eukaryota > Metazoa > Annelida > Polychaeta > Terebellida > Flabelligeridae > Flabesymbios > Flabesymbios commensalis. The sequence continues at coordinate 31,092,217 of OZ024902.1, forward strand.
TGACAATGCTGAGACATACTGACTGCACAGAGAGCGCAGGTGACCAGTCATCGGTGAGGATTGAAAGACAGATATGGCCATTGCTGTATACATGTGGGTGAAGTGGGATATTTGCTCCGATAAATACTACCTGAAAAATAACATATCACCACACAATATACACAAGATTTAAAAGAAATTAAACTTAAGATAATATAAAGAACAAATAATCAAAATGTACATCTCAATTCTTGCTTCCACAGATACACAATATGATTATGTGATATTACCGTACATAATTGCCATAGTTATGCAAAAAGCTTATAATCACAATTTACAGTGTTTAAAAAACATATTAATATAATAATATCACTGTACTAATGAATATGTTTCTGCTTTTAAACACTTCAGAATTGATTCTTCAGGTTGAATATTTGCATTCGATTCATAAAACCCTTCAAGTGCTAAGCATGACTATATAGTCGTTTTTAAGCTGATTAGTAGCCAAATAAATCACTTTTATTACGAGCAAAATGTGGGTAAAAATTTTACTTGGTTGGAAAAGGGTTCACATTTAAACTAAATTAAAACCTCTGAAGTCACATTTTCACATCATGTGTCATTTTCAAAACAAATTCTTAGAATGAAAAATAAAATAATGAATGATAACGAATGATAACGAAGACATTCTAAGCCGTCATTAAAAATAATAGCCTTGGGTATTTTCATAAAATATTTGAAGTGGGAATTGCGACAGCAATACATGTACCATTATCTACATCTTAATTTCCTACACCATTTTAGAACAGAATTTTTTAAGGAACTGCTTTAATATAATAATAATGATTCGTTACTTATCTTTTTGGCATTTGTCACACACTTTGTCATCTTTATCAACTACAAATTTGAGAATTGCGATAGACGCGTTGGAGAGGTTCATGTATAAGTGGGGGTTGTTTTAGTGATGGGTGTTTCAGTGCAAAATAATATCCATGCATAAGAAGTGTTGACGTTGTTGAGAGGGTGTGTTAGTGGAGGGACAACTGTATTTTCTTCTAGGAGGGTTACTTAACAATCTCAAAGATTCAATTTTTTATTCCAAGAATAACATTTTTTTTCTGGGAAAAGATTCCATATCTACATTGAGAAGATTTGTGGGGATACATGTAACATCAAAACCCACTTTGGCATCAGCCAGGACTTAAATGGTATATCTCCCCATTTTCAGTGGTTTGGAAAACGTCATGCTCCCTAGGCCGCCACACTTAGAATTTGTCAGTTAACCCTTACATCACTGAAATCTTTTTATATAAACCATGGAGAATAAATGTTTTTTTTTCAATTTGAAGTCATCATAAATGTCTTATTTAGGTCTGTCCGATTATTTTGAATACCTATGTTATGGGTCTACGACCACTATAAATATTTAAATTCTTTCGGTGTTGGGACCGTCTTTACACGTCAGAATCTGACTGTGTGGTAGGGCTAAATAGACTGACCTGTGGTGAGTCGAACGGATATCTGGGACCAAATTTAAACTGAAGCTGGAAGTGTTCCTCATCATACAGTGTCCCTGGTGCGCCATCTAGATCCACAATCCAGCTGAAAATATGTCATAACATTAACAGAATGATATGTTATGGATTATGTTTACTAAAAACACTTGATGATAATCACACACTTAATACAGGCATGATAAAAAACAAGATCTGTTTTCTCAAAAAAGTAGGAAAAATACATTTAAAAGTAGGATGAAAGTAGGATATCACCATCTACAGTATAATATACTGTATATTGCCGGTTACTAACCACGTTTTTTTAGCCCGAAACATGTGTTAAATACAAGTTTTTTTCCCAAAACTGCAGGTGTGGTTTATATATAACCAGGCATTCTGAGTGAAGTCATGCCGACACCCCCTTCTGAGCTCCTGATACACGTTATCAAAACATACACTAATCACATGCTAATCATGCTAATAGGGGCCCAATTACAATTATCAAAAGTGGTACCAATGAAATACCTCATTTAGTTGAATTGAATGTATAAATAATGATATTAAGAACAATGCTGCTTTAATGAAGGGAAACCAGAGAAGACGTTGGCCCAACAATAAACTAACATTCACTTATCACAGAAGGTCACGCGTGAATGTTGACCATGGTCAGCTTTATTCTGTGAAACTCGATGACCTCAACCTCCTTTAATTTCACCGAGCTGGCTGATACAATGAAGTATGGGGGAGGGTTCTTATATAACCTTGTTTTCACCCAGTGATGTCACTGCATTTTACAGAATGAAGTATGGGGGAGGGGGTGTTATATACTCTTGTTTTCACCAAGTGACATCACTGGGTTTCACAGAATCGCCCCACTAGCAGAGGCTATTAACCATCTGTATCCCAATATGAATAAATGGGGCTCTCATAGACTATCAGACGTGTAGCACATGTAACCAAACACAGATTTTAATACACTACTAGCAGAAAATAATAATTGACAGTAATTGACAATAATTATAACTGTAGAAACTGATTTTCAATGACAGATGTAATATGTGACGATATTGTGACCCCTTGTAGGATTAAGAGGGTCAGCTTCAACAGCCTATTTAGTGTGAGTGGAACTAACAAATAGATTGGCAGCGATGTTGGTATTACACATGAGATCAGCAAAACAAAAGTTATTTATCCACTACTGGTTTAATGTTGACCCACACTCTGCGATGCTGGCCCAACATTGAACTAGCATTAGGTTGACATCTCTTGTTTGCCGCCGTGAGGTGGTCAGATTATTCAGTATTATTTAACTATCAGAAATCTTTATTTAAAGTGAAACACAAGTGGTTGACTATGATAATGATAAAACATCTATCTGTTTGCTCTGCTACCAAAGGTCGCCGTCGTGGTGACAGAAAATGATAAAAGGGAGTCCAAATGTACTTAATAGTTGGGCCAGGATAGGGTCTGGGGTCCTCCCACAATGCAATTTGGTGGAATCAGGCGATATTTTTCTTTGACCACAGGGAAAAATTTGTTAGAAAATTTTTGCTTAGCAATTTTCTCATCTAAGTTGTAACTTGCTAGAACATCCTTATCATTGAAGTATAAATATTTTGCTTATCAATTACAAATTAAATTAGCAATTAGACAGAATTGCGTAGCATTTTGTTATGCGATACTGAACAAATTTGGTCAAGGCTAAACATAGGCCATCCGAAAGACGGCTGGACGGGTCTCTTGTCCTGGTGTCCTGTCACAAGTAGTATATAATCAGTGAAGGACCTTCTCGTTCTCAAATCTTGCAACTAAAAGATACTATTATTTAGGCTGGTGATATTTTACTGAACATGATTTATATAGTAGGCCTAGAAGGCCTGCACTCCTGTGAGAAACACACAGACTGTTATTATTATTCTAGTGAGATTAACCCTTAGCACACTGATGTCCACTACAGTAAACAATATGTGTTTTTACTACCACCTCTATAACCAGTTGTTCAAAGTAAAATCTGCTTTCAATCTTGAAACACTCATATATGTTTAGACTTAAAATTTCACAAATCAAACAAATTTTCAGTCACTTGAAGTTGTGGATAGCGGTAGCGAGACACAACTTCAAGTGACTGAAAATTTAAATTGAATATCTCAGGGCTCTGAGGGTTAACGTCACGTTGTGATTGGCAACCTTTCTGGCTTCGTGGATAATATTGTGGGCAGTAATGGGCTTATCGCTACAATATATTCTTACCACTTGACAGGGGGCTACTAGTGGAATATTGCTGTTTATGCGGGCGTAATATTTGACTATTGGCCCTACCAGCAGGGCTCCTTATCTAGATTATCTGTGTGTACACTCTGTTGCCTATCTGGGGGCTGCTAGTCATCTGTACGAGAGATGCTATGGATCACACAGCAGACACAAGACGTTGAATCAATGTTGGGTAATCGTTGGACTAGTGTCGTAGGCGGTGGAGCAGTGTTTACCCAACATTGATTCAACGTTTTGTGTCTGCTGGTGAAGTACAGGTGATGTACAACTGTTCTATATGCTGGTAGCAGTAGCCCTTACGGGGGGAGGGCGCGTGGTCGCAGGTTCACTGGGCTTTTATGCGGGTAGACACCCAGGGATAGAACTTAGCCATTTTTTTACTAGTGAACAGGACTATTAAAACCTGAATTTTACTAGTCCGGTATATGTTCTACTAGTCCGGAAAAACAGTTATGTTATGCGACCCCAGTTACGGCCACATAAAAACGGTCATATGAAATGGGTGGACGCTTGGCAGGGGCATGACATGTATGTGTATTAAAATGTACGTTTGGTTACATCTGCATGTTACATCTCTGATATTTATTCACATCGGAATGAAGATGGTTAACAGGGTATGTCAGAGGTGTAATAATAAAGACAGCCATAACGCTTTGCGTAGGTTTAGCTACTCCTGTTGATGTTAGTTTATTGTCAGACCACCCTCTATTAAAACATTAAAGCAGTCTCTACTAGCATGATTAGAGCAATATATAAGCCTATGATTTTATTTTAAATTATTGTCGTCTTTCACATTGGCAATGTGACATGCTTTGGGATGCCTGTTTAAACAGAAAAGCTCCTTCCTCTCTAACACATGACAGTGAGTCAATACTGCCACAATGCTGTCCCGGAACTCCCACAACGCTGACCAAATATCACACGCGGGCTTTGCTACCACAGGAATTGTAGCTGATTAATGGAAGTACTGAGGCGCCGTTTTTTACTAGACCGGCGGTACTAGTAAACATACATTTTTAATAGTCCGCAGCTATTTTTACTTGTGTTCAGACTAGCGGACTACCCTCAATTTCGAACCCTGGACACCCGAAGTGGTGATCTGTGATATGTAACAAGGTGGCTTCCGCGTAGACATGTAGGCATATGCTGTAGGAAATGTGGACAAATAATAAATGTGTTTTTAAGATTTGATTGATAAGTTGTAATAATAGTAATAACATGATTTTTCAGGGCGATAGACATTTTTATTGTCCCTCCGCAGATGCCAGTGTCCCTCGACTGCATCTTGGGCCGCTGGCATCTGCGTCAGGCCAATAACAAGTGTCTGTCGCCCTGAAAGAGTATGTTATTGTTTTAATATTGTCGTAATTTATTGAAAAACTTGGCTGGAGTACAATAACACGTGTCTCGCTAAACTACAAGAGATTACTGCTGCTTTGTCATATATCCTAAAGGTGGGATGCGGTTTGCATTTGCAACTATTGAAACATACGCTACTAGGTCAATTTTCAAAGGTTGGTGTGCAGTTTTAACCAGGATACGTAACATTACTAACACTAACAGGCAATATTTATACAGTATGTGTATTTCCTAATATTTTGGTTCTACATGTACTTGCTGTACCTGGCCTTGAATTTTAATAAAAAAAAAAAAATCTAAAAAATCTACTGGCTACTGGGGAGTTCACACTTTTATCAGCCAAAAATGTTTTCACAGATCCATTTATTTCAATGTAATTTAACTACCGGTACATAGATGCAAAATTGAAAATAAATTTTGCAAATTCTAAAATGGAAAATGCTATTTTTTTAAAAATTTTCATTGCCTCTATAGATTTAAGTCATGTGTAGGCTTGCTCATGTGAATTTCTTTATCATAGTACACCCACACAGCACTGTTTTAGCTAGCAGGGTGTGTGGACGGGATCTGCACTCCTAATTCTCGCCTGAGCACACCCTATAACTTCTGTCGTCAACACCCTCTCTATGAAAAATTGATGATTAAAAAAATAACACTTTTTACAGCTTTTATTCAAATGAATGGACTTCTCAAAGCCTTAAAAAATAATTTTGAAATTCAAGGCAATCCAAGAATATACAATAACCCTGCGGTTCTGAACATTATTGAGAGTTATTTTTTTGAAGTTCATATTTAAGCAATGTGCCATGTAAAACTGTAATCAGAACAAATATATATTTTCCGCCAATAACTACATTAGATTGCAGAAACTTGCTTAAAAATAATTAGATGCACAAGTGCAAGATGTTAGTTCACATGATAGCATTATATAACAATACCGTGCAAGCACTCCCAACCGGATGTAGTGACTTGTTTTAAAATTGTGTAATGAATATTATAACACTAATTTATATGATGTTTCTTTAAATAAATCGTGTGATAAGATATTATCACTGATATTATATTATTCATAGGATAACTACCAAGCCTCTATAGGCAGGGTTCAACACGCTCCAATAAACACAGCAACGTAATCCTTGTATTTTACAATAGTTCTGCAATCATCACACACCAGACACATGAAAATATAAACAGCACCAATACACAGTGCCGCACTGCAGACCAACACGAGATGTTGACCCAAAGATGTCTCAATGCACGTGCTCTTTCAAACTTTCCAAACAAAATTGAAATCGGATGAGAACTGAGGGAGGAGAAGCATTTCTTGTGAATTGTGGACAGACGACGGATGCAACACAATGGCATTTAGATCATCTATAGGCCCAATAAAGGCCGAATGAGCTGATAAAGCAAAAAAAAGATAGTAACATTAGTTTTTTTTAATTATTGATACTATTATATCTTTATATATACGTAGTTTGTTATGAAAATGATTTTATTTCAAATTAAAATGTAAAACGTCGTCCCCATGTCTTGAGATAGGCTATGTGGTTGGTCGCTCAGTGATCTGATGCACTGTCATGCCTTCAGTGCTTATTGTGGACCGTGATAGCGATAAATATAAAACAAACATCTTTCGGGAACATACTTACGATTTCCTGTACAGTCAGCGTGGTAATATCCTGCAAATAATTTATTGAGACTTCAACCATTAACGTTTGCTCATTTTTATCCACCGTCAGCAAAGTTGATGTTTCAAGCATAATAATGATCTGGTAAGTAAAGATCCAGGGTGCAAATAGTCGCTCAATAGATAATATTAATATGTATATCACAAAAAGTCATTTTGATGTTTTTTTCGTGTTTTCTTAGGATTTATGTGAATTTGTGAGACACTGCAATAAAAGATCTATTTTTCTCGGTTTGTTTGCTCTTTTTTGGTCAAGTATTACTTGTACAAATGAAGCCATCATTGTAGAATTAAAAACATTTTTTGTTTTAAAAGGTACTTTATCAACTTTTCTGGGGGTTCCCATCATTGGATTTCTCAAATTACGAAAAATGGTGCCAGCTCTCGCCTTCAATTTCATAATTGTTGCAACAAATGCTTGAAGAGGTAAGTGGAACAGACATGCTATGGGCCCTCGTGATAATTTTTTGGCAGTGGCTAATCGTAGGCCTTTGTGATTCTTTATAATGTAACTCTATGGGCAGCCTCGTTTACGAAATGACGGGCTCCCACTGACACCCATTATAACTTTGCCGTACGATTATAGCCACTCCGTTTTTTTTACACAGGTGCAATTTTTTTTATTTTTTGAAAAAAAAATGCAAAAAATGAAAATAGACTATGCCCACTGCCCTATGAGGAAGTTCTGGAGGCCATCTTTAGGCTGTTTGGACAGAACAATGTGGGAATCTCTGAGATACCCGGAGAAGGCTGCACTTAGTTTACTAGTTTGCCCAGGGTGAAACCTGGGTGAAGTTTCGTTTGCATGCTCTACGCTTCCTCACGGGGTGCACCGAGGGTAAAAATGAAAGTTTCTCAGCCATAAAGATGAAAATCCACCAATTTTTTTTCTTCCATGATCCCCTCATGGACTTAAAAAAAACGCAAAGAGAGGCAGGAGATTAAGCCCGATTGGTATGTACATATATGTGGTATATTTGCCACTGTCATTGTATTGCGGGGCACTTATTGAAATCATCGTGTGCCCTGATGTATCTAAAACTCTCATTGACGTTCATTTCAGCAGTTGGTTGCCAAAATTCAAGTGTCTGGGTGATGTTTTGGATTCTGTATCCCTGCCGTAATTTGCAACATTGAGGTCATAGCACGCCTTTTTCTTGCTGAGTGAAAATTGTGGAATTAGTCAACTGTTTCTTTTTATAGCATGTCGTCAGTTACGAAAAAAGAGCTCGGCAATGGGTGATAGATTAAATCAAACGAACAACTCAGGTGACAATAATTTAGGACACTTTTTCAAAGCCACTGATTTTGATGATATAGCCATGAAAGTTAAAATAATGAAAATTATATTAAATATTTCACCATGCTTTGTCCTTGCTTTTTCCCATGTGAGATCGTCGTAATGAAAAGGTTTGTCTCCGTAGCAGCATGCTTGATCCACAATAACTACCAGTCTGAGTCAATGGTGGGCGAATGCTGCCAACATTTGCCCTTTATTGAGCTAACAGCAAAATTTACGCAAACCCCATCCAAGGTCGTTGGTGGAAGGATTTATTAAAATGACTGAAAATAATTATGTCATCAAGGACGGCTTGTCTCAAGCGGTCACTCATTCAGGAGAGGGCCCCCAGCAAAGACGGGACATTGAGCATGTGTTGGTTAAATATTGGCCCATCGTCAACGACGCTGGCCCAACATTGAAACAACATAAGAGCAATGTCACGTGTTTGCTGGGGGGGGGGGAGGGGGGGGGAGTGCTCATGGCGCCAATCGCAGTGTTACTATACAGCCAGATGAGGGGGTGACAGACCTCATTGTGTGTATACACCTACGCCTAACCCTCCCCCTCCCACAACAACGTGCTATAGTAGTCATCTGCTCTGCAAAGGCAGTATCTGCTCACTTGTAAAGTGTGCGGATACCGTAGGTCAACTCTACAGTTTAACTGCAGGCTTCCCTATATATAACCTCCTTGCATGTTAGTATACGTTAGTATACCGGAAGGTCCAGCGATATCAGTGACCCAGATTCTGTGTGTGTTGATTGGTCAGAGAAGACCATCTCGTCCTATGATCTCCTTAAGATCTAGGTCAGCCTATCTCCGAATTTTCTTCACCACAATTGGGGCTGTGGCGTCAGAGGTATATAAACCAAGGGTTATATTTTCAAAGGCAATATATATTATTGCAAAATATTTGTCGATATCATGATAGATTTGGTCTGGAGAGTAAAGCGTCTCCTAGCTTTCCCCAGTTTCAAACTCTCATTGTGGTGTTTTCTTAAGATTATATTGGCCTAGTTTGATTCCAAGGTAGGCATTGTCCTCAGTAAAATCTACTGGTTATCTACAGGGCATAAAACAATAGCCCAACACACAGCTCAAAATTTCGAGACCCCTAACTGTCGTAAAATTGACAACCAAAATCCTAATAACTCGGCAAATACAGATATTTATGCTTATTCAGAAACAACGATTGGTGGACCCACTGTAGGCTATGGAATGACAGAAAACTAAACCTATGTGTTTTGCCGTATTTGAGAAGATGTGAGTGATAGTCATTTGGGACGCACATTATATGGACACAAAAAAACAGTGCCCAGAATCCGTTTTGTGAACCATATTAAAACATTATTGGAATGAGTTCCAATAATGTAATAAAGAAAAGCACATTAAAACATACTCAGTCAAATTAGTGCAAATGCGCTCTGCATCCAATCGAACTCCTATAGGTGGATCTCTCTGTAAAGCTTGGAGTTCTTTCTGCAGCCGCTTCTACAAAATAAGCAAAATAACCAATGAGACATACACATGATACATGTCACTAGAAACAGCACCTGTCTCCCCAAAAAACATACTTTGCTGGGTTGATGTTGCCAAGCTAGCATAATAGACATTGGACCGAGATAATAATATTTGACTGAGAACATTTGGCCAACATATTTTGTTTGCTGCACAGTCTTTAATCATGTATTATTGATGAATAGCAATTAATAGTCAGGGTTTCCCCTAAAGCAATATAGCAAAGCGGACCCGCTACGCATAATTTTTCGGCCGCTACTCCTAATAATTGCCGCTGGCTTAATTGATTTACCGATACACTTTAATATTGCCGCTACACTTGCCGTAAACCTACTACAGCCAGCACCAATGCTGGGTGCAAGCCTTTCCAAGGGCGCGAAAAGTTTATCAGCACATAGTCAGCAAGCGTACATGCATACCTGTGATTAATTAATCACAGGTAGCCTACAGCTGACAGTTTCATGTGCCTGGTAGGTACCCACACAGAAACAACCCAAGCCCCCCCCCCCAGGAAACTATAGACATGAAACCAATGTTGGCTTTATAGATCCCATCGGTGCGGCAGTCCATTGCAATCATGTCTTCTTGTCTTGTTCTGGTGCTCTCTCTCAATTTCATTTTCTAGAATATCTACATTTTGACTATTTGACATTTTGTCTGGGACCCGTGTGGATTGAGTGGGGGAGGAATTGGCGGTCCCATTTGACTTGTGGATTGTCTTTTTCTTCTGCGTCCTGTTCATATAATATATTAAATTATCATCGTCTGAACATTGTGATCACCAGGATTAGCCCTATTCTAGTCCCTGACACTTTCAGGTGACTTCTGTCTTAATTAAGTCATAAGTTAATTATAATTGAAAATTTCTAAAATCTGTCAGGATATTTTATGCACAGGCACAAGCTCCTTCAAACAAACCAAACAAAATTTAAATCAGATAAAAATTAAGGGAGGAGAAACATTTCTTGCGAATTGTGGACAAAGTCTCCTTATTAGGTCTTACTTGGCATGCTTAGGTCATTTAAGTTAATTAATAATTACAATTTCTGAAATTTGTGAGGATGTTTTATGCACGGGCATGATCTCTTTCAATATGTTCAAACAAACCGAACAAAATTGAAATCAGATAAGAACTGTGGGAGGAGGAGCATTTATTGGGAACTGTGCATTACGGAATTAGGGGACCTACACTACTTTGGATTCAAAATTTTCTCACCACTCAGACACAAAAAGTAGTAGTAGATGGTAGCTTTTCAGACACTGCTCATGTAGGTTCTGGTGTACCACAGGGTACAGTACTTGGCCCGATCTTATTTCTATGCTATATTAATGACCCCCCATCCTCGGTCTCATCTGATGTTCGACTCTTTGCTGACGACTGCCTCCTTTATCGGCCTATAAAATCTAAAGACGATCAAAATAGCTACAGGAGGACTTAACAAAGTTGGAGCGCTGGGCAGACATTTGGGGGATGAAATTGAACCCATCCAAATGTTCTGTCCTCCGAGTGAAGAGACCCCGGGCTAAAGAGATAGCATCAGATTACCAGCTCAAAGGGGTCACACTCGGACAAGTAACAAATTCACCTTACTTGGGAGTCAGCATCAATGAGAACCTGGAATGGGGGGATCACATATCCAAAATTGCGAGTAAGGCTAATTCTTCACTGGGTTTCTTGAGGAGGAATTTAAAGGGATGTCCCTCAAAATTAAAAGAGATTGCATATTTTTCAATGGTTCGGTCACTTTTGGAATACTCTTGTCCTGTATGGGATCCATACAGGCAAGTTGACATCAATAAATTAAACAAAATTCAAAGAGCTGCTGCACGTTTCGTAACAAACAACTACAAGCGTAAATCAAGTGTAACAGCTCTTATCCAAGATATAGGCTGGACTGACTTACAAACTAGAAGAAAGAACTTCAGGCTGACAAGCCTGTACAAAATTTTAAACGGATTGATTGCTGTACCTGTCAGTGACCTTTTAACCCCAGCAGATGAAAGAACTTGTGGTGGACATAAAAAATCATTCAAACATATTAGAGCTAACACCACGCTGGGATAAAATTATTTTTTGTACAAAACCATACCCGATTGGAATCATCTTCCACCAGCTGCTATTGAATCCAGATCAATAGCAGCTTTCAAGAGCCAACTGAGCGATTAGTCTGGTCGGCCGCTCAGCACCAACCCTTCGCCTGATACTCCATTGAGGAGGACTGCGAAGTCATATATTTAAAGATTAAAGTGTCCTAAATAAGCCTTATGATTAGGCTAGCAGGTCATCAGCTATTATTAATTAAAATTTTCAGAAGTTTGTGAGAAAGTTTTATACACAGGCACAAGCTCTTTCAAACAAAACAAACAAAATTGAAATTGAATAAGAATTGGGGCCAAAAAATTAAATGAGGGAGAAGCATTTCTTGTGTGGACAGACAACGGACGACAGAGAATCAGAGTCACAGACGCAACGCGATGACGATGTCGATGGCATTTTGCCACTTAGGCCTGAAAAAAAAAAAATCCGACCGACCCTATCAAAACATTGAAATTTTTTTTTAAAAATCTTTTTTTTTTTTTCTAGGAAACCCGTAAGTTAAGGGATGAGTTACTGGCAGTAGTCAAAGTAACTAAAAAAACGTTACGAAAAGGAGAGGGTGGGGTCAAAAAGCTCCCAAAAAAACAAAAAATCGTTAAGTAATGTACAAATAAGACATGCATGGAAGTGAAAATAAAAAATAATTCTTACCTACCGATCGGTTGAAGTGACAAAAAATAAAATAAAAAATAAAATAAAATAAATTTCCTACATACCCACTGATTAAAATGACAACAAATCGGAAACAAACATATGGTTTTTTTTGGCCTTATAAGTTTATCTAGGCCAAAAGGCCAGGTGAGCTAAAACTGAAGAAGATGTGATTCAGACTTCAGACATGTCACTGTCAGACGTTAAGTCATTCACATTTCACGGTTTGATTCAATTATTCATGATTCAATCATTGATTGTAAACTTGTCTCTTGACTTGAGCTTGAGTCTGAGACTTGTCAAGTCGGGTCCGGGTCGTTATTCCGCCAGGTTGTTATTCCGACAGGTCGATATTCCGACAGGTCGTTATTCCGACAGGTCGATATTCCGACAAACAGGTCGTTATTCCGACAGGTGGATATTCCGACAGGTCGTTATTCCGACAGGTCGATAGTCCGACAAACAGGTCGCTATTCCGACAGGTCGATAGTCCGACAAACAGGTCGATATTCCGACAGGTCGTTATTCCGACATAAAAATAATAGTGATGAGAGGAGGATTAACCACTATTAACAGCTACTGTGGTGATGAATAGTGATGAAGACCTATATCTAAAATACTAAGGTTGTTAATTGTTAACTCTTTTCGTGCTACATCATTCTTTGACGTTATTCATTTGAAGCTTGCATTGGTGATGCAAATGTTAACTTCAAATCCGCATTTAAAAGTGGACTAGTTAGGACTAATAATTTACAATGGGTGCTTTATTTGAGATCTGAACGCATTTGCCCGCACTGAAAAGGTTAACCTTCTTTACCCTGAGTTTCTAGGAGCCATTTGGGGGGTGTTTTTGAAAGTAGTGTATATAGGCCCACAATTCTTTGTACGGCTGTGATATATAGATGCGTTCAGATCCATTGTTAAGCTTAATATGCCAACTAATGGCATAACTAAATTTGTGTCAACGTATTTGATATCAAAAATTATTTTTACAATTGCAGATGTAGGCACCTATACAATTATTGTATATATTTATGTATATTCCAGTCCGATAAGTAAATACATTTAATTATTGTTCCCACACATTCCCTTGATATTACTAAGCTACCTCCATAGTGCTCTAACGCCGTCCAAAATGCTGGTACAAAATAGCAATCTCATCAACATCAGCAGGGATGCAAATTCACATACGTCCGGTCGCCCGTGGCGACAAGAATTATGTAAGGGCGATTGTAAATCAGCATGTCACTAGCCCTGCTGGCGACTGATTCCCTGTGCGATCCGCAGATCATGTGTGTTTATTTACGCATAACTGCAGAGCTCCGCACAGCATGTACAGGCGTCGTCGTCGTTGCGCGCTACAGAGCGTTGTTCCGGCTCATACGTGGTTGTGTGTATCAGAGACCTTTACGTTTGAGGAGCACTGACGCGCATATAATTCAAGATTTTGTACACTAAAAAGTGAGCAACTGAATCAAGTTTGATGCTGACACACGTGGACATAACAATCACCATGATCACGTTCACCAAGTTGTTAAACAAACTACTGACCAGTAGGCCTACGCCCTACGGCCTGGTCAATCAGCGGTGCGTGGGCGCGTGTATTGCGTGTGGCCCGATCTGCGGTAGCCATGACAGCCCACAGCGTCACTTATTGTGTCGTAGTTCCCAACATTCGTTTCACCTGATATTTCACAGCTCAAAATGGCCCTGAGCAAGAAGATCATTTATCTAGTTTGCTGACATACATGCTTGCTGACAACATTTTATTGCCCAACGAGCTGTAGGTGAATAGATGCAGTCTTGAATTCTTGCTGATTCTAAAAGACTCATGCATTATTGGTCTGATAAATCAAGCATTACTCTTACATAAGAACGTCTGCAAAAACGTCTTGCAATTTTGTGTGAATACAAGCTATGGCTAATACTCCAGTTTCAGTCACACATAGGGCTGCCGCTGGCGCATGTATCTCGGCGCAGAAACGATGTGAATAACTAGACATAAGGGTGTTGAGACTAAGAAGGTCTAACCATGCTGATAGGCCTAACATAAACTAAATTACACCACCCAGAAAAAGCCTAAAATACACCTGAGATAACCTTTTTATCCCAGTTATTTTGTGCCTTTCTGTGTCATGATGCCATAGAGGCTAGAGCTTTTTTTGAGATGGCCCCCTTTTTTCATCGAAGTGGGCAACATAGCCCCTTCTTTCTCCAAGTTGGAATGAACACTAGTGAGCCAATGTCGGATTAAAATAATTGTTTGTACATGTATGTAATAATTATGAATAGCCAATTAAATCTAAATGAATTATGGAAGGTGGGGTCACCACCGGCTAAGAAAATAAAGAAAACTAGAGAAGAGATGCATGGTTCAATAACGTAACTTTATATGAAGATAAAGGATGACAGAGACATTTTTAGGTGGGGTGGCTGGACATATTTCACTGGCCCATTTACTCTGACTTCACTAGAGCTCAAACAGCTGCAGATGTGCTAATTCAAGCTAAAATGCCCACCTGCAGCAAAAATGCTCAGGCTAAGCCTACGGAAGATGGGTCAGAAGGGGGAAGATCATTAACCAGTGATTCAGCCATATCGCGCATAGTCCGGCAATTTTTTTTCATAAAAACATTAAACTAGTAAGGGCGAATAAAAAATCATAAGGGCTAGTGGATTTTTAGTTCCACTAGCCCGGCTGGCGAGTGGATAAAAATGACGAATTTGTTCCCCTGATCAGTACTGAAACTAATAATACTATTTTCGAGGTAAAAGTAAACAGTCAGAATGAATACCCTTCAGAACTAACGTTAATATTGATCATCTTAAAATTTCCTAACTTTGCCCTTCCCAATAGAATGGATGTATTAGCAATGATGGAACAATTGAAGTTTTATAACTGTGTTGCGTAAAATCTAAGACAGTAATATAAAAATCTAATTATGTTGTTGTGCCTTGAGTCACAATTATAATATTATACTATAATATTCTTATTATAAATACTATTACTTATTATCTTGTTCATGTTCGTGACGCCAGAATAGCTTATTGGTCGCGTGATGGACTCGAGAGTCCGGGACCTGGTTCGAGTCCCGCTGCGGCCGAAATCTTTCCTTGGTGTACACATTTGCAGTGACCCAAACTGTCCAAATTCATGGTATAATAACAGCAACCGAGCGTATAACCGATTCGCGCCGCCTAAAAAAGTACACAAAAAAAAAGAAATAAAAATGTCAAAGTTGACATGTGAACGGTCAATAAAACCTTTCAAAAAAAAACTTACGTCCTGGTTGGAAACGGGCTCTTACAAACAAATGAAATAATAAGCTCTTAATTTTGATTCTTTTGCTTAGATAGTACGATTTTTAGCATATTTACTGCCCTTAAGCAACTGATATATATTTTAAATCGTTTATGAAAACCGTAGAAAAATGCTATTAGGCCTAAGTGTATCTCTACTGCTATTAGTTGGCAAGTTATGACATGGGCTTGTTATGAACAGTGACCATTTTGAATTTATCCAATACACAGGAATTCCGCAAACTGGCTCTGGTAGCAAATCTTATAGATAGGTCGTTATCAATGCCTGATACAGACGATTGTGTTGCTGATCTGCGTCGTTCAAACCATTATCATGTCGTATATATATATATTGACGAAATAACTTTTACACATATTTCTGTATTTTAAATAATTCCCAAATCAACTTCAAAACATCATAAATCAATTCTACATATTCGAAAAGTTCAAAACCATAGAAAAGTGGTATCAGATGCGTCTCCACGTCTATTAGTTAGCAAGTTATGAAATGGCGGCCATCTTGGATTTGTCAAATAAAGCGCCCACGGTGAGAGTTCAGCTTGGCTCCCGCGATTATGGCCTTGGCCATACATGGTCCAAATTTGGTGCTTTTGAGACGATTTGAACAATTCAGGGGTAAAAATGAGTTAAGCCCCCTGACTAATTTGAATACTTATGCTATGGGTCTAACGTCATTATAAATATTTTTCTGTGCTGAGACTGACTTTAGATGTCAGATTCTGACGTATAAAGTTGGTCTCAGCGCTGAAATTGTTGTCTTATTATTGGATCACATGTATCAGACAGTAATATTTTCTTAGAGTAGATACATTTAAACAGTGTCACTGGTTAAAATAGCGATTTTACCATTTTTGTATGAAAAACCCCCCAGAAAATGCAGCGTCTGAGGCATTTAAGAAATGGAATTTCAGAATCAGCATGAAATTCTGAGTTAGAAACACTCTTCAAACCTTTTTGGCCCAGACACGTAATTAAAAGTGGTTCATCTCACAGACTAGTTCCCATTACAATTTACATCAAGGAACTGTGACTTTTTACTGTCGGAATAACGACCTGTCACTGTCAGAATATCGACCTGTCGGAATAACGACCCGTCGGAATAACGACCTGTCGGAATATCGACCTGTCGGAATATAGACCTGTCGGAATAACGACCTGTCGGAATATCGACCTGTCGGAATATAGACCTGTCGGAATAACGACCTGTCGGAATATCGACCTGTCGGAATATAGACCTGTCGGAATAACGAACTGACGGTCTGACCCCGTCAAGTCAGGAGTCTGACTTGTGACAGTTTTAAATGATCAAGATATTGGCTATGTCAGTAATCCTGGGCCTACCTGCCTACAGGCCATATGTTTACAGCAGATTTTGATTTACATTTGGATTGGGGTCAACTCTAGAGCTAATCAATTACATGACATAAAATATACAGTCAAAATGTAAACAAAACAGAGAGGAAAAACTTCCAGACCTCCATCGACGCCATGTTGTTCCGCCCTACTTATTTACTGGAACAGTCTTTAGATCACAAAAATAATCGCATTGTAGGTGGGTGTCGTGGTCAATAATATTTATAATATAATTATATTGAAACACGTAGACCTCTAATGTTTAGGGAAATGATGAGCTATTTACCTTCGGACAATTTTACCAGATTATCACGAATAGTTATAACATTGATGCTATGTCGCAACGTTCAACCCAGTAAACACAAAAAGATTGTAATATTATATAATATAATATATATATATATGGAGAAAACGTTAGACTAAGTAAATGTCTGATAATATGTGTAAAAAACATTTTAAAATATTAAAGTGTCGGATCAACAGAATTTTAGAAACAATAAATAAAAGCATGATGCAAAACATTTTTTTATTAAAAGCTGTGAAGACACAAGCTTATGAAGCGTTGGTCGTACCACACTTGGAGTATGCCTGCACGGTGTGGGACCCCCACACACAATTGAATGTCAGGAGGCTTGACGCTGTGCAAAGGAGGGCTGCCTGCTATGTGTGTTACCGTTGGCATAACATAAGCATGATAAGCAGTGTGTCAACATGAGCTGAGCTGGGAATATCTTTCAGACGGAGAGAAAGAGCTAGGTCATGTATGATTTATAAAGTTGTGCATGGCCTAGTGGACATACCTTGGCTACAGAACAAGGTATTGACTCCGAACCCACAGTGCACAAGAGGATCTCACTCTTGGAAATATGTGAAATATATGACACCTTCAAATGTTCCTTCATTCCGCGCACAATTATTGCATGGAATGCGCTACCCCCAGTAGTTGTTGACTGTAGCCTACCTCCCTGAACTCATTCAGGGTGGCACTCTCAGATATGTAACTACAGTTTTTAATCTGCACTATTTTTTTACAGTAAACTGCACAAAATTCGTCTTTTCACTTTCGCTTTTGCGCAACCAACATAGCTGACAGATAATACTCTGTGTAAAGTGATTGCTGTACTAGAAGAAGAATAAGAAGGATGCATATTTGTATAAACTTTGTTAAGGACATTTTTTAACATGGTATGTAACGTTAATGTTTTAAATTATGTTTTATAACGTAGCCGGCACTTTTACTTTGCCGAGTAGGCCTATAGGCAATGGGCAATTGTGGTTAGGCCTATTGGATATAGGCTACACAAAAAAAGATACAAATTATTTGCTTATTAAGTGGATATGTTTTAAAAATTAAATAATAGATCTATAATAAACATTTACCTAACATTTTTAAATAATGTTTCCTGTTTTTAGTGCCACAAAAAAAGAAGTTATCATAAGTATACCGTTTGATGTTATATCTATATTTTTACAACAAAATGAATTTTGAGGTTTATTGTAATATTAGCATGATTAGGCCCCTACCATTCAATATTGTACAGTTGTCATATTTCTGAAATAGACGAGAGTGTGTGGTATGGGTGGTTCTCACATATGTGTATGATTAGCACTCATGAACGGGCAGGACTTATGTCAGGAGGTGTGAGAGGCGGCTGGCGACACGGCAAAAGTACCTGTTTGTGTTGTGTTGTGTTGTGTTGTGTTGTGTTGTGTTGTGTTGTGTTGTGTTGTGTTGTGTTCCGTTCCGTTCCGTTCCGTTCCGTTCCGTTCCGTTCCGCTCCGCTCCGCTCCGCTCCGCTGTTCTGTTCTGTTCTGTTCTGTTCTGTTCTGTTCTGTTCTGTTCTGTTCTGCTCTGTTCTGTTCTGTTCTGCTCTGTTCTGTTCTGTTCTGTTCTGTTCTGTTCTGTTCTGTTCTGTTCTGTTCTGTTCTGTTCTGTTCTGTTCTGTTCTGTTCTGTTCTGTTCTGTTCTGTTCTGTTCTGTTCTGTTCTGTTCTGTTCTGTTCTGTTCTGTTCTGTTCTGTTCTGTTCTGTTCTGTTCTGTTCTGTTCTGTTCTGTTCTGTTCTGTTCTGTTCTGTTCTGTTCTGTTCTGTTCTGTTCTGTTCTGTTTTGTTTTGTTTTGTTTTGTTTTGTTTTGTTGTGTTTTGTTTTGTTTTGTTTTGTTTTGTTTTGTTTTGTTTTGTTTGATGAAACTTACATAAAAAAACTTGAAAAATAACCCATGGCCTATACTGCAAAACCCAATTATTAGCCAGACAAAGAGAAAACACATTTGGCTCACACTATATATAATAGTCAATGAGCATCTCAAATCCTGTGCGATTTTATTGAAGAAAGTAAGCCACTTATATAAACGTTTTCTGCAATTCGCAGGAAATGCACAAAAAGCGAAAATCCAAGATGGCCGCCACAAATATCTTGTGTATATAGCTTTTGGACAGTTTGTTTAAATTTAAAGGGACATGCCCAGGTCTAAAATCATCAAAAAATCGGTGATTTTATTTTGGCTTCTTAATATGATGTAAACATGTCCATAGACTAGAACTGCAAAAATTTTGAATTTTTGTGCTGCACACTTACCAGTTAGGCTAGATATAGAGACGAAATTCCCGTATTTCCTATTGTTGACATGGTTGTCAATAATAAAAAATCAGAAATTTCGTCTCTATATCTAGTCTAACTGGTGAATGCGCAGCACAAAAAATCACCGA
>OZ024902.1:31116943-31181943 GCA_964017125.1 Flabesymbios commensalis
CCTTTTCAAGTACAAATTCCAAATTTAATTTTCTGGTATATTAGCGTGGCGGGATTTTCAGATGTCGGGAGGGTGGCAATCTGACACTCCGCCCGTGTACCTTGCCCGCGCGGGGTGCGGCACCCTGCCCTTGGCCACCCTGCTCGCGGGTCGCGGCACCCTGCCCGTGACCGTACTGCCCGCGGGGTGCGGCACCTTGCCGTGTCGTCCCCTTCGAGGCCGTGGATGGATGTATTTGCTGTACACG
The DNA here is from genome assembly GCA_964017125.1 of Flabesymbios commensalis. Classification (NCBI taxonomy): domain Eukaryota; kingdom Metazoa; phylum Annelida; class Polychaeta; order Terebellida; family Flabelligeridae; genus Flabesymbios; species Flabesymbios commensalis. Next base: position 31,117,191 of record OZ024902.1, read on the forward strand.
AAAAATCCAACATGGCGGTGACTGAGAGCGATCCCGACCCCAAGGTCAGAAAAATGTCCATAACTTTTTTATGACTGTGCGACCTCTGAGCTGATCATGCGGGCATGGATCTGAAATGTTATTGATTCTAAAAAAACTGTTTTGACGTGATTACTCCCCGATATTTTCCGATAGGACAGTCCAAAGAAATGTCCCCGATTTTGTACGCGGTCATTCTGTGGCTGAAACCTGTTTTAGCCACAGGGGCTATGCGGCACCCTGCCCGTGGGGTGCGGTGGGGTGGTCGTCTCTTCAGAGTGTGTTTTAGACCAATCTTTGCAGGACGTTGGGTCTCGGTTTTAAATAAAAACCTCTTAGATTATTTTAGTATTAGACTGTCTACTGTTCTGTATCCCAGATAATGAAATGAATGGGGCTTTAGGCCACCTTTGTGCGCATATACTAGGCTAAACTGGGCTAGGAGAACCTCCTCAGGTGAACGAGATGACACTGCCCTCCAGACACAGGATTCGAAATTCGACCCCTGGCGGTCTGATGCCGAGCTCGCTACCTCTTGGTCCCGGTCCCCACAATTTTGCATATTTACGAGTGAGCAGGGAAGAAACATTTGATTTCTTTGAAACTTGAATGCTAGAGCGGGGTTTGAACCGGCGATCTCCGACTTTCCAAGCAGGCCGGCAGCTTTAACAACTGCACCAGGTCCCCCGCCCTGTATCCCAGCTAGAGAATGTTCCAGTCAATGAACAGAATTAATGGACACGAGGCTGACAGGCCTACAGCACTATTCATTCATTCATTCATTCATTCATTCATTCATTCATTCATTCATTCATTCATTCATTTATTCATTCATTCATTCATTCATTCATTCATTCATTCATTCATTCATTCATTCATTCATTCATTCATTCATTCGTTCGTTCGTTCGTTCGTTCGTTCGTTCGTTCGTTGGTTCGTTCGTTCGTTCGTTCGTTCGTTCGTTCGTTCTTTCGTTCATTTATTTATTTATTTATTTATTCATTCATTCATTCATTCATTCATTCATTCATTCATTCATTCATTCATTCATTCATTCATTCATTCATTCATTCATTCATTCATTCATTCATTCATTCATTTATTTGATAAACTGATAAATTTAGATATTTTATGTAATTCTGTGTGATAGTGTAGTACAGTGCAGTACAGAACATTTCACAGTCTGCAGTCCAAGTTATTATCTTGACCATGGGGGTGGGGCTGAGCTGTGGGGTATATTGTGGGGTCTACATGTGGCCTATTACCTGGAACACCTTAAATATTTTTTTCTCAATTCCCAGCAAACACGGCAAGCTCAAACGAAGCTGTTTTAATGTTGGCCCAACGTCTGTGACGCTGGCCCAACATTAAAACATCATTGTTTCAACGTGACGTGCTTGCTTGGTTACTCCACGCTCATATCAGGCGTTGACCTATTAAATGTTGGGCCGGTATCGGACATAGTGGTAAGCAAAGGAAAATGTCAACTTGAGACCACCATTGGGTTTCGATTCAAATATGCTGGTAACCCGCCTGGACACAGCATTGGCTTACACTAGAGATTGAGCCAAATGTTGTTCCAGCATTGTAGATGGTTGGTCATCATTAAACAAGATAATTGGTTCAACGTCTGTAATTTAGCCTTAAATGGCCCTCTAGTCTAATGAACTCGTCACTAACCGTCTCCCCACTCTAAAAAATGTTGGTTTAATGTTGGTCTCAAGTCTATGACGCTGGATCAATATTAAGCCACCATGGGATAAACGTGTCGTATTTACTTGTATTGCAGAGGGTATTGGAGACTCAAAATGTTCAGCCAATGCTGGTTAAAAATTATGTTGGACCAGCGTCACAGCACTGGGTAGATGTTTCTTTTGTGTATTATTAAATTAAATGTAGGCCTACATATAACAGTTTCCATGAGATTATTGACATAATGTTACTGCTGCTGTTGTATATAAATATAAATTTTAAGGAAAATATTACTTCACACAATCAGATGATCATAGCTATGACAGCTCTTTAAAAACTAACGATTAGATAATAATTTCATTTTATTTCAGATTAACTCATTTAATTTTCATTCTAGTAATATAATGCACCTAGACAAAAATGACAACCATATTATTTTCTTAATCTTCATGATATTTTTAATGACATGAGCCTGTTGAATTATTTTGGGCCATCCAATTTGGAATGTCCGATGAAAACATATGATTCCTAAGAGCAAACATATGTTTCTTTATATGTACTCCATAATCCATAATAATATTATGTATGCTTAGCTATGTGCGATTTTTATCTGCTCTTTTCTGCTGCTTGGATGAGAGCTATTCGAGACACTTTCATCCAGGTGCTGGTCGCTAACACACAGTATTTTGTGCCTCAAGCCATATTAGATTTCTACCCAACATTATACAGACATACCAGTATATTTCCTGTGTGAATTGTATAACTGTGCACTTGTATTCGTTTGAGAACAACATACTGGTAATAACACAACAGTTTCTAGTTCTCTACGAAGGGGTACAACAACAAACACAAGCGGCCTATCAGAAACGTATGTTGGTTGTCACAGCTACAAGCTAATTAATAATTATGAGCTACCACTTTATCACAGAGGACCCCGGGACATACATGTGGACAGGCAGTTCCAGCGTGGTATCTGATAGATATTATCATCCAGCGAGTAACATTTAAAATTGTATCAACAATGTCCATTTAAAGATACATTATCGCTCTTTCTGATGACACCAGAACCAAGTTTATGGGTGAAATAGATTTTGAGTTACATGCAATTTGATGAACGTACTGTCTAAAATCAACAGGCCGGAACTATACATTTCTGGTTATGCCTTTCTGGTAACACTACTGGTGTTGCTATAGCCTCTTATAACATATCTCGCTGACGCAGCTATCCTCTGGACCAGGACAGTCTCTGAACAGCACACTGGATATGTGGGTCCCACACACTGGAACAATGTCCTAGGCGTGTACGCACTAGAGCCTTATCTGCCATGGATCTGATTATCTGTGACCTGGTATTTATGTTTCGCTTTGCAAATCCCAGCACCTGGTTTGCCTTTCCTGTTATGTTTCAAATATGTCTGTTTCAATTTAGATCAGAGCTGATAGTATTTGGTTGAGTACAGAAAATATGTACAGAAAATGAAAACGACCCTATCAACTAGGGTTTGACTTTAACAGTGACTCCAAACCCCTCAGCCTCACATTATAAGCTGAGTAAATTTGTTGACACTCGCCTGAGCGAATCAATGGCCTGCGTTCACTCACATGGTCACACACAAATCCAGCAACGCTCAGAGAGAGTCTCCACCATCACCAGGCAAAAAGTGATTATGACTTGACTTAAGAGCGGTACCTATAGTTACTGAGTCGTGGCTAGTTACCGCTCTTAAGGCAATTCATGATCACTGTGAAAAGGTGAGAAGTGAAAGAGAAGTTTCGCACCCAAACCTAGTGGCTGTATAGGCCTACCTTCTTTCACCTCTTATCAGTAAATGTCACATTACCATCTGAACCAGGCGTTGGCACGATGCAATTCCACCACCTTAGAATCTTAGACACTGGAGGTAAGATAATGCATACTTTAATAATGTTCATTATACCTGAAGTGTTTTGCTCATGCTTTAAAATGCCACAGCTATAGCAGTTCCTTTTTTATGACATTCACTGATTCTGGTAGGCCTAATTCATAATTTATCAACCAGGCGCATTCCTAATTTTGCCATTGACGAGTCATGATTATTTAACCCAACAGGTACATTTCGAATTTCACCACTGTCATGTAATGCCTAATTTATTAACTAATGCTAATTTATTAACCAGGCGCATTCCTAATTTTACCACTATCAGGTCAGGCCTAATATATCAATCAGGTGCATTCCTAACTTTACCAGTGTCAAGTCATGCTTAATATATCAATCAGGCGAATTCCTAATTTTGCCACTGTCAAGTCATGCTTAGTGTATCAATGAGGCGCATTCCTAATTTCACCACTGTCAGGTCATGCTTAATTTATCAACCATGCGCATTCCTAATTTTGACACTGCCAAGTCATGCTTCAATCAAGTGCATTCCTAATTTTACCACTGTCAGGTCATGCTTAATTTATCAACCATGCGCATTTCTAATTTTGACACTGTCAAGTCATGCTTAGTCTATCAATGAGGCGCATTCCTAATTTCACCACTGTCAGGTCATGCTTAATTTATCAACCATGCGCATTCCTAATTTTGACACTGCCAAGTCATGCTTCAATCAAGTGCATTCCTAATTTTACCACTGTCAGGTCATGCTTAATTTATCAACCATGCGCATTTCTAATTTTGACACTGTCAAGTCATGCTTAGTGTATCAATGAGGCGCATTCCTAATTTCACCACTGTCAGGTCATGCTTAATTTATCAACCATGCGCATTCCTAATTTTGACACTGCCAAGTCATGCTTCAATCAAGTGCATTCCTAATTTTACCACTGTCAGGTCATGCTTAATTTATCAACCATGCGCATTTCTAATTTTGACACTGTCAAGTCATGCTTAGTGTATCAATGAGGCGCATTCCTAATTTTACCACTGTCAGGTCATGCTTAATTTATCAACCATGCGCATTCCTAATTTTGACACTGCCAAGTCATGCTTCAATCAAGTGCATTCCTAATTTGATCACTGTCAGATCATGTTTAATTTATCAACCTGGCGCATTTCTAATTTTGACACTGTCAAGTCATGCTTAGTGTATCAATGAGGCGCATTCCTAATTTTACCACTGTCAGGTCATGTTTACTTTGTCAACCATGCGCATTCCTAATTTTGACACTGCCAAGTCATGCTTCAATCAAGTGCATTCCTAATTTGATCACTGTCAGATCATGTTTAATTTATCAACCTGGCGCATTCCTGATTATGACACTGTCAAGTCATGCTTAGTGTATCAGTGAGGCGCATTCCTAATTTTACCACTGTTGACACTGTCAAGTCATGCTTAATTTATCAATCAGATGCGTTTCTAATTTTACCACTGTCAGTTTATGTTTAATTTATCCTAATATTTGTTATTTTATCTCTTGTTTCCTATGGCATACATGTAATATTGTTATATTGTTATATAATGATCAGTGAACAAAAGTAATTCGATATTCATATATGTCATATTGTTTTCTACTCATAGATTGTTCTCATAAGTCTTACAATGATTACTATAATATCGCTTATACTTCCTAAGTGATATGCTCCTGTTAACACTTCTAACCAATTAACATTATCGGCCTTTGCGATATATACCCGCGCTTAGCGACATTGATAAACTCGTCAAACTTAGGCGACAAAATTTTGAAGTCAAATAAAAAAAAATTGTTCCTGACTTCGAACAAAGCATAATCTCTATTATGCTCTCAGTTCACCAAAAATCTTCTACTATGTTTTTGCAAAACTAATGATCTAATTTTGTGACAAAACGACCATTCAGCTTCAACAAGTGAGAGATTATCTCTTCGGTTTCAATTAAAATTATACTTTCTAGAGTAATTGACGATATTTTAACATTTATAAATGCCACGGGGACGGGATCAATTTATATCGGTAGGCAGGTAAATTGGCTATAATATATACATAATCAGTCAGTTACAATGGTAATATTGAATCATTATTTTCATTTCGAAAGTGAATAAAACATGATTTAATTTGAATACATGACAAAGTTGTATGTTTTAAATAATGACAATAAAATGGTTGACATATAATAAATAATTGTTGTTGTCATAAATTCTTCATTTGACTTGATAGCGTACCTATTACAGTAACAAGTCACTGATTTTATATGAAATATAATAATTATGGGGACATTTCTCGTTAGCCAATGATTCAGATAATTGTGTATATAAGTAACCTCAATGAAGCATCCGTGGCAAGGAGCAGCGTAAAAAACTTTTCCCTTTTATGTTTAGACGGGCGATACATGATGTTGTTTTAGTGATTGGCCGCGACAAGTAGCCGTACAATCTATTGACCTGAAAGGGGGGTGGTGTAGCTATTAAGTCACACTAAATAAGGTGTGATCGCATTGTCTACTGTCGCCCCTGAATGACAATCTAGTTCCAAGAGGCGTTTATTCAAAATGTTAACGTCCCATATGTAATGATGCTAATAATCTATTTGTTACAATAAAATATAATCAATATTATTATTTTTTATATTATTTCTGATGAATAAGTTTTCTATTTCTCTTTTTTATTTCACGAGATGTACTCATAGTTCCGACCGATCCCAGTCGCCACAAGAAAATACAAACACCTTGCATTTGGGCAAAGTGTTGATAACCGTAATACCTAAAGAGGTGTGACTATTATTTAGTCTCACTCCCCACCCTTTGCAGCCAACTTAACTGACATGTTTATAATGTACGTTATTTTTTAAATCATCCATACATGTATTTTCCATATATTTATTAAAAAAAAGATTTATTGTTGCTAACTAAATATATCTGTTGTTAAAGGTTTCATATAATATATATAATTGAATAAAATACTTGATACCATGATAATACTCACGCGGGAATAATACGTGTTTTTTTCAGCTTGACAGGAATTTAGCTGATTTCCACGTCACACTGGTCGAAAGAGGGTTCAGCGTGAGATTACAAAAACATTCTATTGGGTCAGGCGCAGTAGTTCAACTAAGTCGTAAATCCGAATCATCTACTGTTTTAATAGTAGACTTAAATCACTATTTTTATTTTTAACTCTAGGTACACCTTGGCGCTAGATCTACCTTTGCAGCATATATTAGGTTATTTTAAAATATATTTTACAAATAACCTTAGATGATGTAAAGGTTGATTTTTTTTCTATGCATTATGCTTAAGAGGAGTGCTGAATGTTCATAGTCAGAAATTTCACTGCATTACAATGGTTTTTTTGATGTTTTTTTTTAATTTGACACACAGAACTAGTCGAGTGTTCATTATTATGATATGGCTTCATGTTGTTCTCTGCAGACGGTTCAGGTTTTAGTTTAATCTATAAAAGCTCTTACAGTTTTATGAAGGTGTTAACATAATGTTTTAATTCAGTTTTATCACATACTTTTCACTATGATTGTATCGTTTTGTGTTTTCCACATGTTATAAGTATAATGCCATAATTGTGAATTTGACATTTGATAATCATGTTATATCTGATGAAAATAAACAAATGTTTTATTTGAATAAGGCTGTGTTGTGTTACTTTTTCAATTGGCAGTTCTTTCTATAAATCGATAGATGTGATGTAATAAAATACTGATATAAGTGATACTGTTCCACTGTGGGTCAATACCGCCGACATCCACAAAATTAAGCATTAGCTTGCTGACACGTCACGGTCAATGCGTGGACAGTAGGCTGTCAGCAAGGTGATGCCTAATTTCGCAGGCCTCTGACCAGGCGTTGTCAAGCCACACAGTTGACCACATTAGTACATGTAATGCTAGGCGTAATATCCTTTATGAAACCTACTTAAAATTGTTATTAATCCTGATATCATTTAAGTTTACATATACATAAAAGTCTGTAATTATTAAAAAGTTTTTTTATCTATACGAGTTCTGTATTTTATTAAATCATACAGGATTTTTTGTTATTACTGGTTTATAATATGACATCTTTAGTGAGATAGACTCCCCCCAAATAATATCATTTGACACACATTAATGTCTATTTTGTGATATACTGATATGATCATTAATTATAAAATGTCGATCTCCATGGATTGCGTAATTATTATTAATTTGTCATCACCATTATTATTATAAGACTGCACAGTTTAATTACACATAACAAAACCCCTTGATCAGCATATCTCTAATATACAACATTAATAGATATTTGAGCTTACCGCATCTTTGACAACATATTTAATGGGAATATACAATTACATTAATATAAAAAAATCGCTGCATGATCATCCGTAGGCGTTACACACAGCCATGCGCAATGAGTAGGAATTGAGGCCATGCCTAATATCTACCCCATGCCTAATTTCGCTTGACACCGGCATCGCGCCAACTACAACAAGCAAGATACAGTGTTGGCCCAATTATTGTACCATCTGAATACAACCCACATTAATGCTTCGGTGTCCCGTGCTGGTACAACTCTGGTCCACCATCTACAGATGCTGGCCCAGCGTCGCACCAACAATTGTGCAGAAGATCACGTACCCTTCCCGCTATTATGCTACCTGTACTTTGATCCATCTCCAAACAATCACTGACCAACCTTATCCTGCAATAGGACCACAGCCCTGGCTCAACGCCGGGCCAACGCTATTAGTTTGCATTATGAACGAGACGTTGGCCCAACACTGGGTCAATGCTTATAACTCGTTTCATTTATATATAAATATCCCTTTTTTTCGGTTGACCTCTCGGATTAATCCGAGCTGTCAAACAGACGCTGTTTTGATTACACCAATCAAATTAAAACGTGATGACAGCCGTGCATGGTTTTGATAAACATAGGCTTGAACTTTGTTTTTAGCAGCACATAGCACCATTTTTTATCTGCTTTCGGACACGAAAACTAAATTTGTTTTTCCTAAACGCCTCGCACAACTCATTGCGACATTACTCACTTGTGAGACTTGCAATTAAAGAAGAAGACTACACGCGCTGCGCGCTCCTTGAGAGGAAGTCAGCCATGAAGTCAACCAGGCACAGCTGCTGCAGTGCTGGGAATAATTATTGCTGTCGCCGTCTGTCGAGTTGTCAAACACAAACTTGGTGACAACCGGAAGTTGGTTAGACATGTCAGTCTGGTCAACTCAGAAAGCCAACATGGCATCGGCTAATATAAAACTAAATCCTGTCGGTATAATAATAATTCTCTTAATTGTAGCTAGCATCTTGCTATATCTGACAGGTTTTCCTGTCTTTATGAGTAGCCGAAATAGCGGAACCGTCAATATGAAATTACTTCTGTCAGCAGCTATTGACGCGGCTGAGATTGGTGGACGGGAAGTTACACGTATTCACAAAACACACAAACTGGACGTGGAGGCGAAGGAAACACTGACAGATGAAGGAAAGAAAGAGTTGAAAACAGTGGGGGATATGGCATCTCATAACGTCATGTATCATGGATTGCAACAAGCATTCCCCAGCTTAAGAGACAAGGTGTGCTGTGCATGCTATGATGCTAGTTAGTCCAGTCAAAATATTGAAATAATCAGTAGAATAGATCTTGACTTAAATAGGCCTAAATGCAGGGCTCGACACTAACACTGGCCCGTTGGCCCGAGGCCAGTCAAAATCACTAAGGGCCAGTAAATCACCTGAGATACTGGCCCTGGGGGCAACAAAAAAATTACACTTCCCTTGATACTGTGTACACTAAGGATTAGAACAATAAGGCTAAGGGCCAATAATTACCTGAAGTTACTGGCCCTTTGGGCTGCTACCTGAAATCAGTTAGTGTCGATCCCTGTAAATGTATTGTGTAGATCTATTAATCTGTACTGTAGACAATTAAAATTTACACTGTCACTGAAGTGAATCAGATTCCAGGAATGCATGATGCTTTTGATAGGGCCTACCTGGGCTAGGCCTACCTTGTCCATGTTAATAAATACGAAGTGACTCGCACGCCGGCATACTGGCGTGCTAGATAATAGACTAGTGCGCCGGCATACCGGCGTGCAAGTGTATAGCGGTATATATCTAGAACGCCGGTATGCCGTGCCGGCGGCCGGAACACGGTACTTAATCAGTTAAACTATAGACAAATTACCTAGTCTTAGCCCTAGAAGCAGGCTGCCTGGGCCTTCTGATTAATCGCAGGGATCATGATTACAATGTGAACTGTGTGTATGACTATGAGGATATATGCAAGTTGCCGATATAGGCCCCCTATATATATTTCAAAATTATCCTGTGTATTTAATTGTGGGCATAGGTGAAATGCAATTGGCAAAATTACATGAAACACCTACTAATGATGAAAGACGATCTAAAATGCAATTAACTACAACAGTAGGCTGATAAAACACCAAATAAAACGCAATTAACTTTAACAGTCGATATAACACCATATAAAACGCAATTATTTTCAACAACTCAGCAGAGTGATGACATGCAGGTTGGTGAGGTGCGATACTGGAAAGTTGTAACTGCTTCGTGTATGAATGCAGTTCATGTACCGTGTTCCGGCCGCTGGCACAGCATACCGGCGTTCTAGATATATACCGCTATAAACTTGCACGCCGGTATGCCGGCGCACTAGTCTATTATCTAGCACACCGGTATGCCAGCGTGCGAGTCACTTCGTAATAAGTACCAGTGCATTGATTGAAATCTTCATAAGTGTAAATATTTTCACCTGGCCTGGGTGTATATTAACCTGCTAGTGCTATGCATATGTAGGCCTATGGTTCAATTTTTACTTTTCTTATTAACGGCTTATTTATAATATTTAGCTTTGTCGAGATGTTAAGTAATTTTAATTAGACCACAAGAAATGCTGATGTAAGATTACAAATATTGAAAATTTATTTTTTAAAAGCGGAAAGAGTTTCTCTTGTTCCCCTCCGTCATTCAGTTATTACATATTTTCGCCCATACTGAATTTCGAAGACCTTTATTATCATAATAGTTGGGCGTGTGATTAATTAGCCCCAATGTGGCTGAAACAGAATTGGAGCCACAGCCTTACAGTTACAAAATTGTCGGACATTTCTTTGGACATTTATGTCCAAGACCTTGAATAATCTGGTCAAATTAGTAACATTTCAGCTACAAGATCACATGCTCAGCTCATTTTCAGCACAGTCAATAAATAGTTATGGATATTTTTCGAACCTGCTGGAAATTATTAATTAGTACCTGTACTTAATTTGTTAATCTAATTTAATTGGTGTATCATTTTGATCAGATCTGTTCACATAATAACTAGAGTACATCAGTACGGTTTCTTATGAGTGCAACATCGGACTGATTATGTTTGAATATAGACGTATGTAGTCTTGTCTTTATATAGTGGATATTACAATCAATAGGTGCCTATCATGATTAGGCCCTATCCAGTAAGATCTTCAGCTGATCATTTAAAACCATTTACCTGGCCTACAAGGCTATTGTAAACTGATTGATCTAGTAGTGATAACAAATAAATGATCAACCATATTATCAATCATGTCCATAAGATATATAACTCTACAGGGCTCATTATATGCCATACAGTATTTCTAATTTTGTTACAGATCCAGTCTGAAGAACATGATGATAATACATTTGATTACAGCAAAATTACTTTGCCCAATACTCAACTGAGCGAAGTAAGCAATATTGTAGGAGATGATGTAAGTGTAGATGCAATAACTGTCTGGATTGATCCACTGGATGCAACTCAGGAATATACAGGTAGACTAGACATTTCTTTTAAATTGTATATTATTGCACTATTTTAACCCTTTCACCACTGAAGCCCGTTTTTATAAAAACGGGCTTCAGTGGTGAAAGGGTTAAAGGTTAGTTAACACACATTTTATAATGCAGCCTCATTTATGCATTTAACCCTTCTCCTACTAAGGCTGTATATACAGTTTCAAGTGGCTTTTAAGCCAAATAAGATTTCACTGAAATGCGGGGAAAATTTTGCCCATTTGTAATAAAAATTAAAATAATAGAAAATATTGAGAAATTAACATGATTAATGATAAGAATGTAAAGCAATTCAAAGCTAGAAGAAGAAAGTCGCTTGTCAATAATTTTCAAACGAAATGTTCTCTGAATCATTTTGAAAGTTTTTCGAAACTGGAAATTGTGTCAGCAATTCCAGCTTCAAATGAATGAAAAATACAATAGAAACAATTCAGCAGTACAAGTGTTTATGATAAATTATTTTAAGCAGCTCTAATTCAGTACGTCACATACTTCTGAAGATATTAGAATAAAGAAAGGGACCATTTACCCTTAAAATTAACTAAAGTGATCCACCATTAAAATTATAGAAATTCTTTACCAATCAACAGGGCTACCAGACTTAATCTGAACTATCTTTTTTTTACCAAACCACATAATTTCATACTAGCAGTAATTAATAAAGTACTGGTATATCATTCATATATCACAGGATCAATATAATAGTTTACCTGAGCCACCGGCTTACAAAGACTTTATTTCAAAACCAGAACAGTTTTTACCAGGAACGGATAGGGTTAGATTTTAGTAGTAATGCCTGAAAATGTATCCATTTTTTACAGAGGGCTTGACACATTTTGTAACCACAATGGTCTGTGTTGCTGTGGAAGATAAACCCACAATTGGAGTGATCCATTTCCCATTTACAAAAGAAACAGGTGAGTGGGATATTATACTTGAGTTAGTCATACCATGTCAACCTAATACTACAATATTTATATCATCATTATGGATGTATTCTCACAGCCTGATCCCTTCTCAAGAGATTCTTATAAAAAAAATTCTATTCTAAGGTGACATCTGATGTTAGTAGTTTACTGTAAGGCCAAAAAAAATATATGTTTGTTTCCGATTTGTTGTCATTTTAACCAGTGGGTAGGTGGGTAATTTATTTTATTTTTATTTTATTTTTTGTCACTTCAACCAATCGGTAGGTAAGAATTTTTTTTTATTTTATTTGGCTCCAAATTCACTTCCATACATCATGTACATGTCTTATCTGTACATTACATAATAATTTTTGTTTTTTTGGACGCTTTTTGACCCCCCCCCCTCTCCTTTTCATAACGTTTTTTTAGTTACTTTGACTACAGCAAGTAAGTCATCCCTTAACTTAGGCCCTATGGATTTCCTAAAAAAAATTATTATTATTTTTTTTTTTTTTTGAAATCCATAAAATAAATTTGGGTCGCGCATGTTTTGATAGGGTCGGTCGGAAATCGGAAACAAACAATATTTTTTTTTATGCCTAATATACTTAAATAATTCAGCGGGTATGAATTTTCGCGCAAAATTGATTTTTGACCACTTGAATTAGCGCAAAAAAATTTTAAAGTAAATTTTTTGGGGCCCGGAGACGTTTAATTTTATTCGCCCTTTCTGAATAGTGATCACTATAATCATGATAATGCAATGTCGTTAATAACCATAATGGTATACCAAATAAATGGAGGGGTGATGACCGACCATTTAGGTTAATCCCCTTGTCACACGCGGCTCATTAACCCTATCAATCCAATAGGTTATCATTTAATTAGTTTTTATCCTGCTGCTGATTTGCTACATGTGCCAATTTAGTGGAATATGTTTATATATTTTTGGCTGTAATTTTTTGTTTAAAATTCATTATTTATGTTTGATTGTGGGAATTTAATACTAGCTATATCCGTGCTCATATTTCTGTAATATTTTTATGGATTTGGGGGTAACTATAGTTACTGTCATTTGCTCAAATCCTTAGGAAAACAACACGTCCACCAACACGTCCACATATCTCCTAACAAAATTAGTGAACACATCGCATTGACCCAAACTTGTTTTGTACAGCGCTACGAGCATCATTCTGTTGGCATAGCGCTTTAGAAAAAATAAATATTATTAAATATTATTATTATCCAGTGCTGGTGAAATGCTAGTCCACTGTCTCCAACGCCGGTCCAGTATAAAATAAAAATTATCGGGACTTATTAATTTATGGTTTTTGTCATAATAATAATATATATATTATATAAATCCCAGGACTTTCACAAGTTAGCGTAACTATTGCACGATTGCATTACAAAACTACAGGCAACTGCACAGCAGCATGCAGTCACACCCTTTAAAACCCAGTTGCAAAGTTTACGAAATACTAACAATAATTCACGAGTAATATGATTTCGCACTCCTTTCACGAAATGAGCGAAAATGAATTCTAAGCGAAAGAGTGTCGAAGAATCTGTTCTCAATTCTACAAGAAGTGCTTCTCTTCTCTTTTTTCAACTCATTTCTATTTTTTATATGGTTTGAAAGACAGTAACCTGCTGACGGGGCACAATTTTAAAAGAATCTTTTTAGTGCAAATTTTTTAACAATAATAATGACCTAATTAGAGCTTGACACCCCTTCAATTCTCAATGTACTCTGATTTGGTTGCTTTATTGGGTATACATGTATCTATGATTCAGTCATATAACATATTCATGGATTTCTAAAGTTTTGAATTTTACCTAAATAATAATAATTAAATAAAATCATGCAATTGAGTGTACAACTAGAAATCACATTACGGTCGATACATATTGTGTTTGAGCAGGAAGTTATGCTTACATATTGATCAGAAATATGTTTTTCAAACAGAAAGTTCTACCCAAAACAGAAAGTAAGGTGTCCAAATTTATAGGAATTTATTGTTGAAACTGGTGTCATTGACACAGTTTGTGGTAAAATTAAAAAAAATGTTTTGAAAGCTTGAATAATATGATAAAATATGACATTACCCTTTCAAACACTGAGCTAAGAAATTATAATTTTCAGCCACTAGTCTTGAAGTTGTGTCTTGCTACCAGCACCAACAACTTCGAGCGACTGAAAATTTGTGTTATTTGTGAAATTTATTTCCCAACATATATCAGTGTTTTAAGATTGAAAGCATATTTAATTTTTTACCACTGGTTATACAGGTGCTAATAAAACCACAAAATGTCTAAGTAGACATTTTGTGTTTTTATTAGCACCAGTAGTCGACATCAGTGCTTCAAGGGTTAACATGATTAGTCATTGCTATCACTAAGTCTTAGTGTATTAACTTATTTGAGACTTTGTTTTGCAGTTTGGGCCTATGTTGACAAAGGCACTTCTGGTAATCTGAAACAAGCAGATCAGATGAACCATGATGCGACCAAGCCATACAAAGTGATAGTGTCGAGATCACACACAGGGGAAGTGACACCTGTGTTGAAAGAGTCTTTAGGAGAAAATACAGAGGTCACCTATGCAGGTGGTGCCGGTGAGTGACTAATTCATGACATATCCCACTGGGCATACAATGCTGTTACGTCGTTGAATTGACGTCATTGATGTTGATTCAACATCAAAACAACGTTGTGTGCCCAGTGAAATGCAATATATGGACACTGGTCAACATGGAAAAAATGCGTTTACAACAATAGGAATTGATGTCTTATATTTTTTGTGCATCATTCCATATCGGAAACTAATGCCCTTGTAATGCTGGAATACTATTGGCTTTAAAATTAAGTTTTCACAAATTATTCAAAGTTATTGAGAAGAAACTTATTTTGTCTTTAGCTCTGTGATATATAGAATTTAAAAGAGCTGTAGATTCATGAGGTGGTGGACTTTCTCTGAAAATTGATTATATATCTATTTAAACAGGATATTGACGCAGTGCTTTTTTTGTATTGGCCCAACGTTTGGTCAGCTTTCAATGTTCTATGTTAACGGAAGCTGAGCATAAATTATCTAATTCCCTTCATATTGTTTTCAGTCTTACAAGTTCTCACTAGAAACTTTTATATGTGAAAAACACTCGCAAGAAAATAATCAATAATACCATATTTGTTTTCTGTTTTAGGCTATAAAACAAGAGAAGTCATCGTTGGCAATGCCGATGCCTATGTTCATGTGACAAACATTAAGAAATGGGATATTTGTGCAGGAAATGCCATAATCAATGCTGTCAAGGGTGAGATGACAACCCTGCATAATAAAAAGATTGACTACAGTCACAATGCACCAGGTGGAAAAGAGAATCATGAAGGTCTTCTTGCTGCAATAAGAGATCACAGTTTACTCCAAGGAAAATTACAGGCACCTTTTGATAAATTGAAAGAAAAGTCTGCAAAAACTGCATTATAAAAAATGACAGCTGCCTAGGCCACAGCTTTTTCCATTTAGATTTGCAGATCTGCCAACCATAAAATCTGAACTTTTTTTTAAGGTGAAGTTTATTCAACAGATAAAAAAATTGATTAGCAAATGGCAGGAATAGCACATCTTCACGCTATACATGATACTGAACAAAATTCCCCCCCCCCTGAAAATAGCATACAAAAGTCGATGATGTGATATCTATTTAATTAACTTCAATATAGAATCCGCCAATCAGGTCAGTGGACTGAGGGACAAGCAGTAAAATATGGGATATTTTCAAGATGATTCTGTGGGATTAGAAATTGAGAGATGGGTCATAGCACATAAATGATACCGGAAATGACAGCAAATGGCATGTATGCCATTTGCTGGCATTTACGGTATCACTTATTTAAATCACAAGGCAGTTGGTCAATGACCCCCTCCCCTAACGGTCCCTAACGGTTTTAACACAGAAAATATGAAATTCTATTTTTTGTCTACCCTGGATGGAGATTTTATCACTCAGAATCCGCAAATCTGAAAATAAAGAAGTAGTGTGGCCTTAGAAATCAGGACTTGTAACCAATTTCAAATACAAATTAAATGTTTCAAGGTCGTGATAATATTCTAGTAGATGCCTGTCAATTTAAATAAAACTACTTCTATAATCTGATAATGTCAACTATTCCAAGCTTGGTTCATGATGCCATGTATCAACAGTGGGTGAATATTGAGTATATCACCTGAACATTACAATGGTTGAAATCTTACCGACCAGTTTCTTGAAAGCCTGTTCAAAACACCTGCAGTCAGTAAATTATCCATTTAATCTCAATCCAGTTTATCTTTGTGTAGAATTTATCTCTTTTAAAGAAACATTTCAATCAAACTCATAATCTCACTCACATTTTTTCGATAGGTAGACAATACTGTTCCTCTAAGAACAATGTATGCTACATTTGCTTTGAGCTCTAATGTTTTTTAAAAAAAAAAACATTAGTCTCAAGAAACTTATGGTATTATTTTTATTAAATAATCTACTTGATACATTTGTTACGTATTATTGTAAACCAAGTGGCTGTTTCACATTATTAGGTCATTAGCATGATCTTCTGAGACTGTGATATGCACAAACATGTGTCATATTTATTTGTTATTGTCTCTTCGTGGATTAGTTGTAAGATAATAATTTAATTTTTGAGCTATTCTGCTTTAAATAATATGGTACACACATGTTCATAACATCATTTTTGTACAATGGCTGCATATTACTGGTAGATTAAATGTACAGCTCATGTATATAGCTACAGGCTTTGTACCTCTGATACATCTCGGTTGACAGATTTGTTTCAACATGGACCCAGAATCTTGATATTGCCAAAACATTCAGCCATTATCAGATGTCTCATGGTAGTTAGGATGGGATGATGAATTATTTTTATGGGTATTGTTTGTAGATGAGATAAAGGGATGGACAAATGGGAGCTAATAACAAGATTAAATCATGTTGCCTCTGAAAGGGCGAATCTATATTGTGCACAGAAATAGTGTGTGACAATAAAATATTATGTACATATCATATGCAGATTAAATTACTGTATACCCCAGTATATATATCGCGACTTTTGCGATTGGGCATTTTTCTCACTAATATTTATGGTCGCTAATTACTTCTGTATAGCACTCTTGCTATGAAATGATCTGCTGTCAGACCTGTGCTAAATTTTATTAACCCTTAGAACAGTGACTTTTGTGTTTTTATCAGCACCTGTATAACCCTGATACCCAGTTGTTAAACGTAAAATATGCTTTCAATCTTGACACACTGAGATATGTTGGTACTTAAATTTCACAAATAACACACATTTTGAGTCACTTGAAGTTGTGGATCGCGGTAGCGAGACACAACTTCAAGTGACTGAAAATTTAAATGTCGCTCACCACAGTAGAAGATATAATCTTGTGAGTTGAAACCCCCATGTAGCAGGGCAAAGTAATCTCTCAATAAGGGAGTATTACCATTTACAGAGCCTATTGTGCTTAATGATGTAGTGCGCTGTTTTCTATCAGCATTCCAAGTAATACTGTATAATAACTAATGGGTCTCAGAGAATCTCAAAGTTTAACTCATAATAATCGAATCCTATGAATTGTATTCATATATATTCATAAGTATTCATATATTATCTGTTTATACAGCAGAAGTTTTAGTCTGCATACTTAACTCTACATTGATTAAATTGAGGAAACTTTGAAAGTACAATCCTTGCCATTTTTCATTTATTTTCAAGCTGGCTTTGCTGATATAAAAGCCCGCTTTAAGTAAATGACAAAAAGCTGGATTGCAATTTACAATTGATTTTATTGATATATTCACCTTCCATATTACTTTCTTGTTGGGAAAAAGTCACCATCTACACTCAAATTAGAGAATGTATACTCGGTACTCTTTATCATGCAGTAATTCTTCAGATAATGATATATGATGCAGTAAGTGGTAGCCTGAGACCAAATAGAAACCTGTCATTTTGCCTAGTACAAAAGATGTAAATCAATTGTGGGAAAAGGTGAAAGTTACATGTAAAAGCTCTTATTCTGAAAATGTCTTGTTTAAGAGACCTTTTCAACTGCAAGAACAGAGAAAATAACTGACATTTTACCCAATTAAACATGTTGCAACTCAAATTCTACTAGTTCCCACCACATTCACCAGGTGGCGCTGCAGATAATATGTGTAGCATCATATTGCATATGACAGTATATAGTACAGTACTTACTAATTGAAGTGCAAAGCTATGCAATTGAAATTCTACCCACATAATAAAGTTGTATCTCACAGACAAGTATTTAAAAATATTTTCGGTCCTAGATGTGTTTTACCTTGAAGAAGAAGTTAAGTGCTAATAAAGGGATTAAAAACGATGATTATTATGATTAGTGCCTGAAGGGTTATTCTTGAACCCTGCATTCCTATGCATGGATACGCCATTTTTTTGTCTGATTCATCTTTGTCACTTGGTTTTTCCAATTTTAGGTGACAATTGTGTGTAGGAGATTGTAATAAATATTTACATTTGAAATTTAACGCATGCTAGTAAATAAATAAGAGCTTAACAAATGCATGGCTTGCTGAACAACGTTTCCCCTTCAGCAATGTTACTTTAAAGTAGGTGGGTCTGTATTGTTTCACTGAATCAAAATATATGAGTAACTGCAGACCATACTGCTTGACCAGGCTGCAATATGTGCCGTTGTATTGAGCACACTAAATGTTCACTTAGTGAATCATAATGACCCACTTACTTTAACCCTACAACTATGTTTGTTTAACCCTTTAACCGCCGGTGCCGCATAAATTCGAGTTTTCATTTTTTATTAGCACATTAATACCACATTTTAAACTTGTTAAAGATAAAATGTGACATCAACCAGCAAGATTTGTAAAGAGTTGACCTCCATATTGTCAAATCTGAATAATTTTCACTCACTTGAAGTGAGCGAGACAGCGAGACACAACTTCAAGTGGGTGAAAATTCGGATTGAATAATTTGGCGGTTAAAGGGTTAAACCATGGAGACTAAATGTGTTTTTTCACTTTAAAACCATCAGAAATGTCTTAGTTAGTTCTTTTCTACGGTTTATTTGAATACCTATGTTATTGGTCTATGACTGTTATACTTACTGGTATAAATATTTTTATTTTTTCAGTGCGGGGACCGTCCCTATACGTCATAATCTGACGTCTACAGACATCAGATTCTGACGTATAAAGACGGTCTTGCACTGAAAGGGTCGGGATACTGATAATATATGTACTGTAAAGCCCCTATAGCACCTGAAACCTGAAAGGTTAACTACAATTCTCCACAATTGCCTTGAAGTGATTTATATTTCTTTTGTATATACATTTGTTTTTGTAAGGACATTTTTCTCTTGATTCAAATTCACATTTTGTCGTTTAACTACAGTTTTCATGTGGGAAGATTAAGAATACTTCTGTTTGCTGATTTAGTTTGTGTGTGTGTGATAACATGTAGGGCCTACCTACTAACACATTTGTTGGCAGCTGTGGGATTGGTCACATTCGTCTGATACAAAATCAAGTTACACGTATACAGTTGTGCAGACAAGTATTTTCTAGCAGGCCTGTGTTTTCTCAAGCTCTAATGCAGTAAAATATAAAGTAAATTTATAAATTGTTTTGCTTTATTTTTTTTACGTAAATTTAGCTCTTTACCTGCTGAGATATAAAATTGAAAGTTTCACACATTTGAAGTGGTGTCTCGCTGCCGCGACCCACAACTAGAATTGGGTGAATATTGCTGATCTTTCTTTTCAGACAAACATTTGCAAATCATTTTATTTCTAATTAATGTGGTTTAACCTGTTAATAAAACAGATTAAAAATGACCATAGTGGTACATGTACCTAGGGATGAAAGGGTTTAGCAGTTGTATAAAAGAGTCCCTGATGACATCAATGACAATAATATTCAGCCGTAGTCCTGTTGAATTGAGTATTTTCTCTTGTTTAACGATCGAATTCCTAACACAAGGAATTCTAAAGTGCAAATCAGTGGTAGAGAGGATAATATCAAATGATCTCATTTAAATCTCACAACCTACCCACTGAGCACACGACGTTGTCGCGACGTTGAATCAACGTCAATGACGCTGCATCAACGTTGCAACAACGTCATGTGCCCAGTGAGTAGAAGGGTCCATTTAAAATAAAGCAAGCTAATTTTGCATGTGGGGTAATATTGACAGCATTAACGACTGATAAATGGTGGTATTAGTAACAAACATAAACCTCTTCTCCATTTTGAGTGGACGTGAATGTTCTTAGGGTAGTAGCGGGGATATTTATTATTTTAACCCTTTACCTACTGGTGACTCATATTATAGAGTAATAGACAGTTTTGATTTAACATTTCAAAAAGTTTAAAAAAAAAAAAAATACTGAATTCCGTCAATAGATAGTTTAATGTTTGCTCAGCTCTGCTCTGGATATAAAATAGCCAGAGATAAGCTGAACAGATGTTAAAGGAACCATTTAGCGTTGTTGGGACTGCCTTGTAGGTAAAGGGTTCATTGTGGCGTAGGAGTGGTATGAATATATACAGGGTTCTCATGCACAACTTACACATGAATTGTTACTAAGATGTATTATGTGTCATTTACTTCAAAAGAATAGCAATAAATTAATAATAAAACGTTATACCTGTTACGGTTTAAGTTAATTTTTAAATTATATTTAAATATTGACTTCTCATGCACAACTCGTACACAAGATGTATTATGTCATTTACTTAGATTCAAAATAACATCAATAAAATAATAATAAAATGGTCAAACCTGTCATTTTCTAAATTTATATATTATATTTAAATATCAAGTTATTATTGTTGGTCTGTGTGCTTTATATTGCATTTCTTATCTCAGTGCACAATTTCGTTTTGTTGTCGCACAGTCGCCGGATTTTCCAGCAGACAATGTTGTTCCAATAGTGTTTTGATGCTGGACTAACGTCGCAGACGTTGGCACAGCATTAACACAATATTGTGTCAATGCCTCGTCTGCTGACTTGTTTATATTTTTTTGGGGTACATTTTTATTTTGTTTATATATAATGTATCGTTTACTCATGCTGAGATACTGTATATTTGAATGACAATGGCACAATGGAGATATGTACATTTGGAAATGTAGTGATATTTTTTACTATAAATACAGAAAATATTGTTTATTGTTGTTGTCTTTTGCTATTGAATGATTGATAGCTTGTATCTTTTTGAAAGACGCAATTGACTGTTGTTTTGAAAGTAGTACACGTGTACAATCACTATCATTTCTGATAATCCATTAGAACTGCTGGCATTATCTGTATACATCTCTTAATTGGAGGAACATCATCCCAGCAGGCACAAAACATTTGTATAACATTTGTACAATTTCTGGTCAACGTCAAAAACGTTGGGCCGACGTTGTACAAAAATTATACAAATGTTTTTGTGTTTACTGGGATATCTACTTCTTATAGAAACAAACGATGTACAACACATTTATTTAAGTAGATGGGATACGATGGAAATAGCAATATAATTGTGTGGTTATATGATCATTTAATTATCGTAATCAACTCGTAATGGTTTCAATTTTATCTGTGTTATGACTGGAAACAACATTGTCGTTTTGCTTCAGTGATCCATAATGCGGGTGGGCCCTTAATGTGTACTGTAATGTGTACGGCGAATCATGACGACCCACCTTATTTAAACCAGCACAATAGGTAACTGAATGTTGTCATTGTATTAAAGGGATATGCCCAGGTCTAAAATCATAAAAAAATCGGTGATTTTATTTTAGCTTAATAATATGACCATGTGATATAAACATGTCCATAGACTACAACTGCAAAAGTTTTTGTGCTGCGCACTTACCAGTTAGGCCAGATATAGAGACGAAATCCCCGTATTTCTTTTTTTTGACATCGTTGTCAATAATTAGAAATCAGGAATTTTGTCTCTATATCTAGCCTAACTAGTGAATGCGCAGCACAAAAAAGTTGCAGTTCTAGTCTATGGACATGTTTACATCATATGGTCATATTATTGAGCTAAAATAAAATCACCGATTTTTAGCCCGCCTTTTAATTAAAAAAGGTGGGCTATTGCAATTGAAGTTCGTCGGCGTCGGCGTTAACATTTACTTGTGGGCGTGATAACTTGAAAAGTTGTTCATGTTTCCTTCCCAAATTTGTTTTGCATGTTACTAATGACAACTTCTCGGACAAGTTCAATAATGGCTGAAAAAAAATCAAAATGGCCGACTTATTGCGATTTTTCACTTTTTACGTCAATTATTTGACCTTGTGGGTGCGATAACTTGAAAAGTTTTTCACGTATCCTTTTCAAATTTGTTATGCATGTTACTAATGACAAGTTCTCGGACAAGTTCAATAATGGCCGAAAAAAAAAAAATGGCCGATTTATTGCGATTTTTCACATTTTACGTCAATAATTTGACCTTGTGGGCGCGAAAACTTGAAAAGTTTTTCACATATCCTCTTCAAATTGGTTATGCATATTACTAATAAGTAGTTCTTGGACAAGTTCAATAATGGCTGAAATTTTTTTCAAAATGGCCGATTTATTGCGATTTTTCGCATTTTACGTCAATAATTTGACCTTGTGGGCGCGATAACTTGAAAAGTTTTTCACGTATTCTCTTCAAATTTGTTATGCATGTTACCAATAAGTAGTTCTTGGAAAAGTTCAATAATGGCTGAAAAAATGTTCAAAATGGCCGATTTAATGCGATTTTTTCGCATTTTACGTCAATAATTTGACCTTGTGGGCGCGATAACTTGAAAAGTTTTTCACGTATTCTCTTCAAATTTGTTATGCATGTTACTAATAAGTAGTTCTTGAGCAAGTTCAATAATGGCTGAAACAATTTCAAAATGGCCGATTTATTGCGATTTTTTCGCATTTTACGTCAATAATTTGACATTGTGGGCGCGATAACTTGAAAAGTTTTTCATGTATCATCTTCAAATCTGTTATGCATGTTACTAATAACCAGTTCTCGGACAAATTCAATAATGGTTGGAAAAAAATTCAAAATGGCCGATTTATTGTCATTTTACGTGAATAATTTGACCTTGTGGCCGCAATAATGACTTCAAGTTCAATAATGGCGGCGGGCTATTGTCGAGTGTGCTCTTGTTTATGATTTTAGACCTGGGCATGTCCCTTTAACAGTTTAACCTCAAAGTTAATTAATTGTAATTAGGCCCAGCCTATTAAGCGAGGAGCCTATTAAGTTTAATGCAATAATTGTTGTGTCCTAATTTGCCGAAAGATGGGTGCCGTATGGGGGGGAAGCAGCTGACATTTCTGAGGAGCAGTCCTTACGACCATGTCAAATATAACGTTTGATGTCGCTAGGTCAAGTAGTTACGTGTTAAAAAAGTGCTAATAACAAAAATATATTCACGATTATATTCGTAATTAGGGCTCAAAAGGATAAGGTTGAAATAATGTTGGTCCAGCGTCAATGACGGTGGCCCATCATTACATCAGCGTTAGGCCAATGCATCGTGTTATCTGGGTATTGGCTTTTCTGGCCAAGGTAGGAGCAAAGCGTCACCGGCATAAAAGTCCAAGGGACAAACACCCAATGCTGTTTCAATGTCAGGTGGAGTGAATAAACGTTGAAGATATATATGGGCATTAATACGGTTATGGTATACCAATGACACTACCTGGAAACAAGTTTAATTTTTGATACAAAATTGCAGTCTGAGAAATGGCACGACCATAAATATCGGTTGCCAACATGATAAATAGACAGAAAAGATAAGATCGAGCAATTCTGTAGGCTTTTAGTAGTAATTTAAACAATATTTCCAAATAATATGCCCTGAATCTGTCGGACGTTTTTGGACATTTTTAGTAGCTATTGGTGTGACTTGTGAAAAAAGATATTATAATATGCAAATGACGAAATACCTCTCTCAGAATTAATAGGGGAGAGCTAAAGTAATATACCACGTTACATTATCAATAATCATTTCATTCTTTCATACTGGAAAGTGCATTAAAAAAACACCAGTCGGACGTTGCTATGTCTGTCCTACATGCATGGTCTTGAAACACATCATTTTATTTTTTATGGAGACCCATGTTTAAGGTGATGCAGCATCAACTTGTAGTTATAGCGTCCAGGCATCTTGTGATCCCACAGAATCTATTGTCCCCTGGAATCTGAGACGTTTATCCACATTTAAAATACCTAACACTATTTCTGTCCGAATCGTCACGTCCGAATCATGGGTACATATACAGTGTTAATTTAATGCATGCTCCCTGAATTAGCGAACACTGGTTTCTCCCTGTATTACAGTTAGTATAGATATGTGAAAATGAGGCTCCATGCCACGTGACTGACTTCAAAATGGATGGACTATACGAAACATCCTTTCTGTCCTGGTAAGCACAATTTGTTATTTCGTCACGTACCGACAGTAAACTACTCTACGAGGGTCTTATGGCTGTACTGTAATGATTGTCATTGTATGTAGCAAGTGCAGGTAGACGCTTGTGTTATCTCTGTATCATTTTTAGACTGAAACAAACACTTGATTGTCTCGCTAGCACGCTGAAATATCAGATCTGGACAGACAACAGCAGTCGGCCGTGATGTTAGGACAGATGTTCAATGTCATTATCATGTCGGCTGTTCTCGTAAGACAGATTTCTTTTGTTGGACGTTCTTCCAGGACAGATTGTAAGTTCTGGCCAATCATTTTACTATGTCGGCTGTTTTCGTAGGACAGATTCCGTTTGTTGGACGTTCTTCCAGGACAGATTGTGAGTTCTGCCCAATATTTTTACTATGTCGGTTGTTTTCATAGGACAGATTCCGTTTGTTGGACGTTCTTTCAGGACAGACTGTAAGTTCTGCCCAATAATTTTACAATGTTTTCCGTTATTGAGGGACAGATTCCGTTTGTTGGACGTTCTTTCAGGACAGACTGTACGTGTTATTCTTTTCTCTCTCTCTCTCTCTCTCTCTCTCTCTCTCTCTCTCTCTCTCTCTCCCCCCCCCCCCCTCCCTCCCGGCCTCTCCTCCTCTCTCTCCTCTCTCTCATCTCAAAGCCTCTCTCTCTCTCTTCTCTCTTTCAGAGCCTCTCCAAAAGCCTCTTTCTTTACCCCCCCCCTCTCTCTCAGAGCCTCCCTCTCCCCTCTCTCTATAAGAGCCTATCTCTATCTCCCTTTCCCTCCCTGACTCTCCCCTCTCTTTACCCCTCTCTTAGAGCCTCTCCCTCTCTTTTTCTCCCAGAGCCTCTCTCTTTCCCAGAGCCTGTCCCTCTCTCTCTCTCTCTCTTTTTCTCTCCCAGAACATCTCCCTCTCCCAGAGCACCTCCCTCTCTCAGAGCCTCTCCCACTCCCAGAGCATCATCCTCTCCCAGAGCCTCTCCCTCTTTCTTCCCTCTCAGCTTGCTCTCCCCCTCCTCTATCTCCCTTCTCGCCCTTGTTCTCTCCCCCTCTCTCTCCTCTCTCCCAGAGCCTCTTTCTCCCTCAGAGCCTCTCCCTCTTCTCTTTTCCAGAGCTCTTTCTCTCTCAGAGCCTCTCTTCTCTTTCAGAGCCTTTCTCTCCCGGAGCCTTTCCCTCTCCTAGAGCATCTCCCTCTCTCTCTGTTCCCCTCTCCCAGAGCCTCTCCCTTTTTTTCTCTCCCAGAGCCTATCCCTCTCCCAGAGCATCTCCCTCTCACAGAGCCTCTCTCCTCCCTCTCCCCTCCCTCTCCCAGAGCCTCTCTCCTCTCCCCTTCCCTCCTCTATCATTCTTCTCGCCCTCTTTCTATCCCCCCTCTCTCTCCTTTCTCCCAGAGCCTATCTCTCTTAGAGCCTCTTCCCCTCTCCCAGAGCATCTCCCTCTCCTCTCCCACTCCCAGAGTATATTCCTTTCCCAGAGCTTCTCCCTCTCTTCTCCCCTCCATCTCCCCTCCCCTCAACTATCTACCTTGTCGCCCTTTTTTCTCCCTTCCCCTCTCTCTCCCAGAGCCTCTCTCTCTCAGAGCCTCTCCCTCTCCTCTCTCTCAGAGCCTATCCCTCTACTCTCTTTCTCAGAGCATGTCCCTCTCCCAGAACCTCTCCCTCTCTCAGAGCATCTCCCTCTCCCAGAGCATCTCCCTCTCCCAGAGCATCTCCCTCTCCTCTCTCTCTCAGAGCCCCTCTCTCTCCTAGAACCTTTCCCTCTCTCTCCCTCTCCCAGAGCCTCTCCCTCTCTCTCTCTCTCCCTCTGCCAGAGCATCTCCCTCTCCCAGAGCCTCTCCCTCTCCCAGAGACCATCTCCCCCCTTATGTGGCCTAGTAAGTTTTATATCACTAAATGATGTCAAGGCTGTGATTTAATTTTTTTTACAGTTCAACAGTTTGAGTAGTTAGACTGAAGAAAGATGGAACCTGATTCAGATGAACATAGACCAGCCTGTGAAACAAAGGTACCATTTGCACGCAAAATCCTTAAGTTTGAATTGAGAGAAATAGTGCTCTACAATTCCCATTATTATTAAAGAATAATATGTGTGACGGCACTATCCTGCAAACTAGTCTGTAATATTGGTAATATTCTTGAATAATATTGTTACAATCTTATAAAAAATATTGAATATTGTGGCAATGTTCTCACAATATTATCACTGATTATATGTAATAGGTTCGTAAACATTGACAGAAAACTACATATTTTGGATAATGGTGTGAGAACATTGCTACAATATTTTTTTTTTCGCAATATTGTGACATTTGTGTTTCAATGCTCTGACAGCCACCTTTGTTTTCTGCAATGTTAAATTTATAGAGGAGAAAACTTGTTCTTGTAGGACTACTATCTGTGATATTATTGCTAATACATATTGTTGGAAAATCGATTTATCTACTTGTAGATTGCAAAGACGAGCTTCCTGAAAATACGAATCCGTTCAAATGATCGTAAAAAACGTATCAGCAACCCTGATGCAAGTTGTACCATGAGCAATGCTGAAAGTTGCAAAATATGGCGCGAGAAACAAAAAAAGAATCCAGGTTATAAGAAATTAGAAGCCGAAAGGAAGAAGCTAAGTCGCGCACAACGAACACCTAAACAGATCGAGCACGATAAACAACTAAGTAGGGCGAGATCATCAGAATACCGTAAACGACAGAAGGAGAGAGGTGGAGGCTGTAAGGATGCAACCACAACAAAGAAAGAGAAGCCATTAACTCGACTACAACTGGATAGAAAGAGAAAACGTGATAGAGAATACAAGAGTAAATATAGACAGGGACTGAGTGTTCAGAAAAAGAGACGTATTAGAGAGAAGGATACAAATGCCCATCGAAGTAAAAGGAAGAATACGAAACCAAGCTCGAGTAGTGAAGAAAACAATAATGAATTCTACAGCAAAGATGCCAAATACAAAGCCATACAAAGAACAAGAAAATCCATGCCAAAAGACGCCGAAAAGTATGTGCAAGTGCTTGAGGGCTTGGAGAAAAATGTTACACCACGAAAAAGAAAACTTCTCCAAGAACGAGGTCGGCCATCTCCAAAACGTAGGAAGATGATGATGGAGTCATTTGGTGTAATGAAAAAGTCCACGTGTTGGCCGTCATCTACACAGAAACTGTCCGAACGGGCCAGGAAGAACAGAAAACAAATCATGTGCAAGATAGCAAAGTCTCTAAAACAAAAAAGACTACTGCGAGCATTCCACAGACAATCCAAGGGCATCAGCTGGAACTACCTTACGGCATGTGCAAATATAGATATGAATGACTCAGATTGTGATCTTCGAAAGAAACGAAATGATGCACTGACTGAGGAGGAAATTAAGGATGTGAAAGATTTTTACATTCTTCCACACATTTCCACGACACTTGCAAGTCGCAAGACCGTCAACAAAGCACTAGAACAAAAGAATGTGATGAACATGAGTCTGGATGATGCCCACAAAGAATACAGCAATAGGGATGACACAAAGAAGATATCAGTGTCCAAGTTCATGAAGCTCCGACCAAAGAATGTGCTCACAGTATCGAGGGCAAAGTTCCGTGGATGTCTTTGTGAATATTGCACCAATATTGATTTCAAGAGGACTGCTCTCAACAAATTCATTGTTGCACATCATCAAAAGTTCCACAGCAAGTTCGATATGAATGGAGCAACACTGTGTAACTCCTCCAAATTAAAATGGAAATATAAAAGAAACTGCCTCAAGAGAAAATGCATGAGATGCGGCATCTCAAAATTTCGCAGGAAGATGCAACCATTTGTTGTAGCATCATCAAACGTTATCATGACGTGGAATAAGTGGGAATGTATCGACACTGAAGTAAAGGGTCACATGGTGAGCAGAATGATGTTACGTGAGCATAAGGGAACTCTACAGGAACTTGTTGATGAGACTGCATCAGAACTCCAGTCGTATGCTGAGCATTTGTTCTGTGCTAAGTGGCAACATCAACAGTTCACTGAACTCCGCATCAAGCCACCGGATCATGCAGTGGTATGTGTACTAGATTTCTCTGAAAATTACGCATGCGACGTCCAAGATGCAGTCCAGACACATCATTGGGGGAAGCAACAGATCACGCTACACCCCATTGTGTGTTACTATAATACAACTGATGGTGTCTGCCAGCATGACATCATAGTCCTTACAGATGACAGAAAGCATGATGCACACGCAGTACAAAAGCTCACTGAGGTACTAGTGACACACCTGAATAAAACAGTAGAGTTTGATACACTGTATGAGTTCACAGACGGGTGTAGTGCGCAGTATTAAAGCAAGAAACCGTTTCTGGACATCAGTCAATCTGCGCAGAAATTGGGTGTACAAGTTGTCCGGAACTACTTTGGTTCACGTCACGGGAAAAGCCCTGCAGATGGAGCAGGTGCAGTAGTAAAATCTGCAGCAAGGAGAGCAGTGATTAGTAAGTCTACTGAGCAAATAGGTGATGCACAAACGATGCACAGGTATTTTTGCTCCTCTAAGTTCCAGAAAGATGAACCCACATACAAACGAGAATTCTTTCTCGTGGAAGACATCAGCAGGGAGGAGTCTCTTGAAAATACTGCAGCCTCTTTGGTCACCGTGGTGGGCACTAGAAAATTCCACTCTGTCAAGCCAGATACATCTCAGGCTTCTGGTATCCTGGCAAGGAACCTGTCTTGTTACTGTGCAGCATGCAGAAAGGATGATGAGTGCATGTGCCTTAACTCTGAATATGTAGATGAGTGGCAACCACATTCACTCAAACGTGTTAAGAAGAACGCCACTGCAAGAAAAAAATCTGTCCTACGAGGTGCCAAAAGATCTGGGTGTAGAGAGACCAAGAAAAAGCCACTAGCTGCCAGATCTGCCAAACCAATTTCCATTACAAGTAAGGAGCTGCTGATAGATCTTGAAGGTGTAAAGAAGGAGGCAAATGCCAAAGAGAAACCTGTCCGCAGAAGTTCTAGAAGATCTGGACATGGAACGATAGACATAAAGACAGAAGGAATGTTAGTAGATGTCAAAGCTGCCAGACCAGTCTCTGTCATCAGTGAGGAGCTGATAGATCTCGAAGATGTGCAGAAGGAGGCCGCTGTTAAAGTAAAACCTGTCCGCAGAAGTGTGAGAAGATCTGGGAATAGAACAATAGAGAAATATCCAGAACAAAAGTTGCTAGATGCCAGATCTGCCGAACCACATTATGCCACCGTCAAAGAGATTGTGTCAAATGATGCCAGTAATCATGACCCCGACTACATGCCAACAACTCCACTCACGAGACCAACAAAGAAAATGACTATGCAGAACAATGACCAAGTAACAACAGACAAGCCGCTTTTAGACAAGAAAGCACCAGTATCATACCACCGAAAGATGTTGAAGGAGTTGGCATCATGTAAAAGTTATCATGATATCCAACAAATGGCACTACAACTTGATCTACCGCCACTACCTCCTGCATGTACCATTACCTTTTTGTCCACCAATAAAGGAATAGACAGCGCAGCTCAAACTCTAGTACCACAGGATGCCGATAGTGATCGGTTTCCTGCTCTCATTTATGGTGATGGAAATTGCTTGCCACGATGTGCCAGTGTGTATGCATATGGCAACGAAGATCACTATGACGAAATGAGGGTTAGAATCGTTCAGGAATTGGTGTTGAACAAGGAAAAGTACTTGAAAGACAAAGTCATGAAGAACGGCACAGCAAGAAAAGACCACATATGTCGACACATTGCCGCCTATACTGCTGAATCAGGTTGTAATACTATCCGTCAGACATATGAAGCAGAAGTTGTTACAGCTTGTCGACATAGTTCTTACATGGGTGTATGGCCAGTGGCATCCCTTGCGAATATCCTGGGTAGGACTGTGAAATCAGTATACCCCACATATGCAGGAAGTACTGTGCGTACTGATTTGAACCGTAACTTCTACCCATTTGCTGATTCCCCAAGACTTGAAGGCAAGTACAAACCACAGGAAGCACACATACTATGGACACACCTTTCTGGGAAGCATTGTCCTGAGAAAGAATGGAAACCAAACCACTTTGTGGTGATGCTACCAATACATGTCGAAGATGCTGCTAGAGATGATTCAGAGCCATTAGACATATCTGATGGAACGTGGGCAATGATCATGAATGCTTGTGATGACGAAACTAACATGGAAGACATCGAAATCATAGCAACCATATCAGAGGTAGAGCATCTTCAGGCAAAGCAGGAGAACGAGCAGCAGGCCCCTCCACTCCAGCCATCAAAAACAGAACATCTTCAGACAGAGAAGGAGAACGAGCAGCAGGCCCCTCCACTCCAGCCATCAAAGACAGAACCTCTTCAGGCAGAGCAGGAGAACGAGCAGCAGGCCCCTCCACTCCAGCCATCTAAGACAGAACATCTTCAGGCAAAGCAGGAGAGCGAGCAGCAGGCCCCACCACTCCAGCCATCAAAGACAGGACATCTTCAGGCAGAGCAGGAGAACGAGCAGCAGGCCCCTCCACTCCAGCCATCTAAGACAGAACATCTTCAGGCAGAGCAGGAGAGCGAGCAGCAGGCCCCACCGCTCCAGCCATCAGAGCTCCAGGCCAGCTCCAGGTATTTAGAGTCCTTCATAATGGTTATCATAGTATAATTTGTGCTCAGAGTAATATTTGTCAGACACCACAATCCCCCTCAAACTTTATACTATTTTTCCAGGCACCTCTCAGAGCAGAAGAGCGAGCAGCAGATCCCACCACTCCAGCCATCAGAAGCACAGCATCTTCGGGCAGAGCAGGAGAACGAACAGAAGATCCCACCACCCCAGCCATCAGAGCTCCAGGCCAGCTCCAGGTATTTAGAGTCCTTCATAATGATCACCATAGTATAATTTGTGCTCAGAGTAATATGTGTCAGACACCACACTCCCCCTCAAACTTTATACTATTTTTCCAGGCACCTCTCAGAGCAGGAGAGCGACCAGCAGATCCATCCACCCCAGCCATCAGAGACAGAGCATCTTCAGGCAGAGCAGGAGAGCGAGCAGCAGGCCCCACCACTCCAGCCATCAGAGACAGAGCATCTTCAGGCAGAGCAGGAGAGCGAACAGCAGGCCCCACCACTCCAGCCATCAGAGACAGAGCATCTTCAGGCAGAGCAGGAGAACGAGCAGCAGGCCCTTCCACTCCAGCCATCTACGACAGAACATCTTCGGGCAGAGCAGGAGAGCGAGCAGCAGGCCCTTCCACTCCAGCCATCAGAGCCAGAGCATCTTCAGGCAGAGCAGGAGAGCGAGCCATCAGATCTCCAGGCCAGCTCCAGGTATTTAGAGTCCTTCATAATGATCACCATAGTATAATTTGTGCTCAGAGTAATATTTGTCAGACACCACACTCCCCCTCAAACTTTATACTATTTTTCCAGGCACCTCTCAGAGCAGGAGAGCGAGCAGCAGATCCATTCACTCAAGCCATCAGAAGCAGAGCATCTTCAGGCAGAGCAGGAGAACGAGCAGCAGACGCCTCCACTCCAGCCTTCAGAGACAGAGCATCTTCATGCAGAGGAGGCGAGCGAACAGCAGGCCCCACCACTCCAGCCACCAGAGGCAGAGCATCTTCAAGTATAGGAGGAGAGCGAGCAGCAGGCCCCACCACTCCAGCCATCAGAGCTCCAGGCCAGCTCCAGGTATTTAGAGTCCTTCATAATGATCACCATAGTATAATTTGTGCTCAGAGTAATATTTGTCAGACACCACACTCCCCCTCAAACTTTATACTATTTTTCCAGGCACCTCTCAGAGCAGGAGAGCGAGCAGCAGATCTATCCACTCCAGCCATCAGAGACAGAGCATCTTCAGGCAGAGCAGGAGAGCGAACAGCAGGCCCCACCACTCCAGCCATATGAGACAGAGCATCTTCAGGCAGAGGAGGAGAGCGAGCAGCAGGCCCCACCACTCCAGCCACCAGAGGCAGAGCATCTTCATGCAGAGCAGGAGAGCGAGCAGCAGGCCCCTCCACTCCAGCCATCTAAGACAGAACATCTTCAGGCAGAGCGGGAGAATGAGCAGCAGGCCCCACCTCTCCAGCCACCAGAGGCAGAGCATCTTCAGGCAGCGCAGGAGAGCGAGCAGCAGGCCCCTCCACTCCAGCCATCTAAGACAGAACATCTTCAGGCAGAGCAGGAGAACGAGCAGCAGGCCTCACCACTCCCGCCATCAGAGGCAGAGCATCTTCAGGCAGAGGAGGAGAGCGAGCAACAGGCCCCACAACTCCAGCCATCAGAGCTCCAGGCCAGCTCCAGGTACTTAGAGTCCTTCATAATGGTTATCATAGTATAATTTGTGCTCAGAGTAATATTTGTCAGACACCACGCTCCCCCTCAAACGTTATACTATTTTCCCAGACACCCCTCACATTAAATGTTATCATGCACCAGCGGTGATCTGCCAACATGTCATCCTATACTCATGTACTTTTGCTAACCAATGTGTGCTAATTGGAATATGATTATAGCTATTTTGAATGATCCGTTGACCTTATATGATATATGTTAACTAAGATGCACACATTATCTTGTTCTCTAAACTAAAGATACACATCCTCAGCATAGTAACCTATCCTCAGCATAGAGACTGAATCTTTAAAGACAAGACCTGATGTGTTCATCAATAATACCCAAATAATAATAATAATAATAATAATAGCCAAGATGTTTACTACTAACATGCTATCAAATGTCATGTTTTGCAATTACTTAATCTTGATTTAATCTCTGTATAATGTGAACATTTCTACCGTATTAAACTGTTCTTCAGGAAGCCCTGCATGTATGTGACAGGCGAATATATTTTAGTCAAACATGGTCGTGTAGCATACCCTGCTGTTGTGAGTGCTAATAGATAAGATGGGTTCAATATTAACATAAGTCATGTTATGATTTTGAACACAAACTAACGGGTGCTAATTCCAAACGTTCTGTTGCAAATCGAGTGTACAATTTATTTTCTAGAGTATCGTTGTTTTTTTGGGTCTTGATAATTGTTACCATTTATTTTTGTCTATTTCCATGCTCTTGTTCGTTATCCATGGATCAAGGGTATTTAGGTACCAGTGGAAAATAGAAATATAGATACAAATATTATATATTTATAACAATGTATGTTTTGTTTCCCTTTTATTGTTTTATTAACATTCATATATGTTTAATTAATTTAAAATGCTTATGAATGGTCATAGTGATTATACTAAAAAAATATTTCCTATGTTATATTCCCATATACATAAGTTTTAGCATTTAACCTAAATATAGACCCACTAAATATGATTGATGACCACCTCACATAAATGTCTTATTGATAATATTGCTTTAAAGTAACAAAGTAATACCTTTATATTTAATTTAACACATTGTATTACATGTACCTTGACATCATATAATCAATGTAAACATGTTTTCAAAATGTGTTTGCTTTTATTGCTACATCATACTCAGATCTATATAAAAACATGTTATTGATCATTCTGTGTAATGGAACCATGTTATTGCTGAGTTTATTTAACATGGCATTATTGTTTAATGCAATCATACTAAAGTGGTGTTTTTAGGAAGGTTCTGAATGTTTCAGGTCGTCCCACCTCCTGATGAAGATGCCACAGACGATGCTCCCCTTGCAGCCATATGGGTTCAATATATGGATAAAGCACATCGTGGTGATGGCGCACTATGGACATGGCCAATTAAACGCGTCACATACTACGTTGTGCCATCAGATATCGTAGAAATCCTAGACAAACCTGACATTACATTCAGAGGGACACGTTCATTATACAAATTTACAGGGTTACGATAGTTGTTAATACACTTTTAAGTCTTTAAAGGCTGCTGTTACAATGTTCATGTTTAGGTTCAAATTCACTTCGCGACATTCAAAAGTGACAACGCCTGTTTGAAGTTATGTTTTGAAAACCCTATATATAGCCTATATATGAACACGTTTGAACTACACGAAAATCAGCTTATAAGAACAGGCGCCTCTTGCCTACTCTTAAAAGCTGACTTTTGTGTGATTGAAATGTACCGTATTCATATGATTTTCAACACATACATTCACGTCAATATTAACACCGTTGGGTGTGGTTTTGCCTCTTTGCTTTTAGGCCTATATATTATTATTAATTTAACGATTTAAACGATTAAAATCATTTTATAAATAATTGAGCTTGTCATCCATATTGCCTATTAAACGAAACAACTGTCATTTAGTTGACTTTTTGTTTTGCTGTAGTTTTGCATTTTTACTTCGTCGTCCGCTTGTTCATCGTATGTATGACGTCCCAAGTAACATAACGAACATAGATATATAGACATATATCAATGATAACGAACATGATTTAATCGTTTTTATTGTCCCTATTCGTGTAGGACACGAGTCATTCGTCCATTGCATTTTATTCAGTGTTGTCAAAGTTTGTGTGTGCCATCATTACTGGAACATAATCCTATCTGACTGCTGTCTGTCAAGTCATATGTCCAACATAACTGTTGTCTGTCCAGTCATACGTCCGACACGACTGTTGTCTGTCCAAAGTATGTCCGACATATTTCATGTAACTAAAAGTTGCAATTTTGCATACATATAGACGTAATATTGTTGTGAGCTTGTGTGTATAGGTACAGTTCCAGGCTATGTTTTACATAATAAAATCAATTCGTACATGTTTGTCCTTTTGTAGAAGATACAAAGCATGTTGTCTCGCAATTTTTTATAGAAAACGTCCAACATTTTATTATAAAATGTTGATTTTAATTAAAAAGGGTGTAATATCCATGGTATACTTTGGCATGTGATGTTGTATCAATGTTATGTATTCAGTTTTAGATTATAACGCATAAGTATTTAAACGGAAGCCTTATTTATAAGCAAAAGCATCTGTCATAGAACGTCCGACAGATGACCAGGACCATGCTGAATCAATTTGTGTTTTTTCCTCTTTATCCTTGTGTAACTATCTTCTCCTTCCAAAACTATGTCGCAGACATGTATGTCATCAATTGCAAATGGCTATTGTTGAAATTATGGGTATTCTAAATTTTGATGATGATGTCCAATTTTGGTATACCATAACCGTATTATTGCCCATATTTTAACTGGTCTCCTTGGTTATTTCCTTAATTATATCCTAGATATTTATGATTCTGGCCCATGAGGAAAATCAATACAGTTCAGTTTACAAAATATTAAGCCGAATTTTTGTCTTTATCACTCATATAACCTAAAGCCGGGCCTCGGGAGTTCGGGAACTCCTTTTCTAACGTTAGTTCCCACTGGCTTGAAGTCTTGCTGACACGATTCACATCTGAAAATTATTCATATGTGACAAATTTGAGGTCAACTTTTTTCAAATGTTGCTGATTGATGTCACGTTTTATCTTCAACACGTTTAAAAACTGGCATTTAAATTGGAAGGTAAAACGAATATAATTGTGACCGGCGGTTAAGGGGTTAAGAAATAAATAGTAATTGGTTTGAGGGCGTGGGGTGAATTCTAATATAAGCCTGCCACGCATCCTATCTCCCCATTATACGCAGCGCCTTTCAAGAACCTTCTCTTTCGAAAACAACGGCGGTTTATTGGCAATAGTCAGCTGAGAACGCGTTGCCAGTCAAACGCTTGGCGACGGTCCATGCTACCCAGTGCATGATTGATAACCAATAATTGAAGTTACAGTTTTCTTTAACCGCCAAATAATGCTATTTGAATTTTCACCCACTTGAAGTTGTGTCTCGCTGACGCGATCCACAACTTCAAGTGAATGAAAATTATTCAGATTTGATAAAATAGAGGTGAATTCTTCTCAAATCTTGCTGATTGATGTCACATTTTATCTTTAACCTTTTTTCAAATGTGGTATTTGATGTGCTGATAAAAAGTAAAAACCCGAATATATGCGGCACCGGCGGTTAAAGAGTTAATGAAGTCAGAATTGACTAGCTATACTGCCAGCGTGTGGGATATAAGGGTTAACTTGTGGCGGCTGTACGTTGTGTGACCATGACTTTTTCAGATATTCATACCTATACAAGTTGTATGCTGATTGGTCTCCCGTTGCTCCGGGTGCCGTCTTGATATTGGGTCTACGTCGGGGACTTCTTTCACCGAGCCGACGTCTTGGCGTTTCTGGTATTTCACTAAAATCTCGGATCTTTTCGAAGGTGATCGCAAATCAGATGAAAATCAGATCACGGATGCCATTTTTGTTTCGGCATTCAAACTAGGGCCTATACTTCAAACGTTATAAAATGATTATTGACGATTGACCTTACACTGCAAACTGTGAAATTGGGTGAATAGTAACGGGTTTTCAAGGGGGGAATATGCCAAAGCTGAATTTTTCAGGAAACCTTCAAAATACCATTACAAATAACATACTAAATTCCTTTTCTATTATTCAAGATAGCATCTAAGAGGGCCGCCAAAATGTTAATGCCCCCAAAATATTATGACAAAAGGTTTCTCAACGGTTTCCCATTGGACATATATATAGTGAAGGACAAAAATAAAATCTATCAAAATCTGACCCCTAAAAATGGATGAAAACTGGGTCATCTCCAAGATAGCCACAATTGGGGGGAATCCAAGGTCAATGTTGAAATGATCAAAAAAACATATAAAGCTAAAAACATGTGTAATACCTTATTTTCATGAGATTTTGACTTGTAAATCCTTTTATGGTATTATGTCTGTGATTCAAGGCCAAAGGGTTAATTTTGAGCTCAAATTCATGAAAAAAATATTTGTAACAAATACAAATATCAACAAAAAGCATATACTAATAATTATACTTCTTTTTAAGGTATTATTTTATTGATTCAAGGACTTCTTCAAGATTAAAAAGTGAATTTGTGACTCAGAACCTGTTTCATTGTAATCCTTATGGAAACAAATGTACACGTAGGCATTTAAATTATAAAGTTATGGTAATTGCAAGCCGAGATATAACGGTTTTAACTTTTTGGTAGCCATCTTGGGGCCATCTTGAATAATGGAAAAGGCTTTGGCGGGAATAACAGGGAGTTTTAGTATGTTGTTTCTAATGGTATTTGGAAGGTTTCCTGAAAAAATCAGCTTTGGCATACATGTTTATTTCAGCCTGATTATAGGTACATTTAGGCGAATAGTATTCGCTTCAATGTACGAGTGCAAAATGTCACCGCTCTGAGTCAAAATGACGGCCAGTCTTCCCTTTTTTTAATCAAATTTCAACTCGATCATATGCAAATTAGCATAATAAACTTCAATAATTATGCCTGATATCTGGAAAACCGCCATTCCAGATAGCTAGACCATTATCAAAAACGTTCGGTTTCAGAGAGGGCGTGAAAAATTTCAAGATACAAAATGGCTAACTTATTAGTGTGTAATATCTGGAAGACCGTGCCAGATAGCAAGACCATTACTATAAAACAAAATGTTCGGTTTCAGGTGGGGATATTCCCTGAAAAAATGTCTAACTCAATCAAATTTAAAATGGCCTACTATCGGCCATAATTAACTTTTATATGCCTGATATCTGGCAAACCGTTCCAGATAGCTGAACCATTACTCTAAAACAAGATGTCCGGTTTCAGGAAGGAATATGCCCTGTAAAAACTCCATCAAATTCAAAATGGCCAGCTTGTGGCCATTAATATGTGTAGTATCTGGAAAACCATGCCAGATAGCTAGATCGTTACTAACGTTATACACTAAAATGCCATGGAAAATTTTATCTCGATCCAAATGAAAATTGGCGACTTGCGGTCATGACTTTAATATTCATAATATCGGGAAAACTGTGCCAGATAGCTAGACCATTACCATAAAATACCATGTGTTTTTTTCAGGGAGGGATATGCCCTTAAAAATGTCAACTTGATCAAATTCAAAATGGCCCGACTAGCGATCATCATTGACGTTAATTATTAATATCTGTAATATACATTACAAACTGTGCTAGATAGGTAGACCTTTTACTGTAAAACAAAATGTAAGAGTTCAGAGAAGTATATATGCACCCTGAAAAATGTATATCGCGCGGGAGTGGCGTGGCGGATTATGGTGGCCGGCATTTTATATTGGCTACTATTTTTTTGAAACAGGTGTAGGCTATCAACAGATGAAACATGTGGGTTTTTTTTAATTTAAAAGTATACTTGTGCAGTTGTGGAAATTGTATTCACAGAAGTGGATAAATATTGTTTATATTTACAACAATTACCTTACTATGATCAAACAAAAATTCTGTTCGAATAATTTTTCAAAATTAAATTAATAGATATAGGCCTATACACTAAAATGGTTTTTTTAGATATTATATTTGTTAAAAATAAAAAAATAACAAAGACTACACGTATCCGACGAATTTATTTCTTTCTACTTTTAACCCTTTAACCGCCAAATTATTCAATCTGAATTTTCACCCACTTGAAGTGAGTGAAAATTATTCAGATTTGACAAAATGGAGGTCAACTGTTTTCAAATATTGCTGATTTATGTCACATTTTATCTTTAACATGTTTAATAGGTGGTACTTGATGTGCTGATAAAAAATGAAAACCGAATATATGCGACACCGGCGGTTAAAGGGTTAAGTTGAGTTAGAACCTGGGAGCCAATCAAAAGTCTTAAATACCAGCACATGATTAAGGCTCAACCAATCAGTGACCTCAAGCATAAATAAGGTTACATGTTAGTGCATATGAACACACGATTAGCGACAGCGCAGTCAAACAATCATTTGATTATTTGAACCTTTAGAGCGCTACATCAAAAAAATAAATCTCCACCCACTTGAATTTGTGTCTCGTTACCTCGGCCCACAACTTCAATTAGGTGAAAATTACTCATATTTGTTTAATTTGAAAACCTTGGTGCCTTTCATTCCAGATAACAATTATTTAACCTGTTCATAAAACAGATATAATCGTGCTTAGTGGTGTAAAGGTTGACCATTTAAACCCCCTCGACGCTTGTAGACCTATACGACATTAATGATTAAAAGGCGCATAAGGTTCCTTTATTATGTAATACAATAGCGACATTCATCAATGCCTAATACTAGTATGTAATTTTATTTGCTTGAGAATGACGAATAACTATAAATGTCAAAGAATCTGCTTTGTGTAGTTGTTCGATGGTGTGGTGTGAGCAAATACAAGCTTGTTTTGTGCCAAACATGTGCATTTATGTGTGAATACAAATGGTTGTGGTCAAACCTAGGTTGTTTACACACCCGGTTATTTTCCATTCTTTGTTCTTTCTGTTTTCTCCTGATGTATTTAACGTGTGTGCTTATAAAAATGATTGAACCTTTTGACCCTAGTATTTTATTTTCAGCGAACTGTACGTATTGACGTATTAAGTAGCCCAGAATCTTTCTGGTATTTAAATTAGTGTTTATTGGATAATAATATATAAATCCTGAAAATCGGCCTGTAATAGATTATGTTATCCGTTCTGATTTTGTGCTAAAACCAAACTAACGGTATGCCGGAGATGAAAATATTTACTGTAGGCTACATTATCCTAGTAATAAAGTCAAATTTTAACAGCCATTGATTCCCCATCTTGTATGAAATATGTTAGGGCTGTGGAAGTTATTAATTATACCACACCATATCAGTTTTATGCTCCTTCCAGGAAACACAATCTACGTTGGCATAATGCTGATTTAATATGGCGCAAATGGTAGACCAAAATTAAACCAGTATTGGGTCTATCTCTCATGTTTTTTTCCCCTGGCTATATTTGGTGGTATGGGCTCATAGATAATAAATAGTTTATTCGTGCCGTGTTGCTGAAGGCGCTGTGATATTTAATGATCTGGAGCGTGTACATATTTCATAAAATAGTTTTACATGGTGAACGTAGTAGTGTTAACTATTTTATATATTTAGAGAGGTACACATAATTAGTAAATTGGGAATTTTAAAATACTGGATTGATATTATCACGGGAAAAAATGAGTCCGTTGGTTAAAAATGTCTCTGACATCGGGTATGAAATGTGTGAAACACCACCCTCTTATTAAAACTAGGCAATGTTTTTTTAAATCATTATTATATGATATGGGTTGAAATTGTGCATGTGATAACCTGAATATTGTGAACCATACTGTTTTTTTTCAATTTGTGTAAACAGGTTACATGATATGGTGATTTAGCGGTCAGTTCAGATGGTCTGATCTATAAATCATATGAAATTAGGTCACGTTATAGTAATAATAATTGTTATACCGAACCATACATGTAGATATGCTTTTGTAAAATTCGTAACCGGGAATCACCGAATACCTGTTGTAATTTAAGCGATTTACGACAAAAAGATATACTTAAATATTATTTCAAATATCCCTCCATGTATAAATTCATTGCATTACCAGTGATCAATAGAACGTGTTAACCTTGTTGTTTTTGTATATTAAAGTTTTAAACGGACCACCCTTTTAACCCTTTGACTTCCAGGCCGGGGTGCATACCAGGATCCAGATATACTGGTGTAGGAGTTCTATTTTTCGTCATTTGAAGCTGGAATTGCTAACGCAATTTCCAGCTTCAAATGACGAAAAATACATAAATGTAGTATATATTTGACGAAAATTTGTGTCATTTTATGGTTACGTTCATTGACGAATGACGACGGAAATTTCCGTCATGTATGGTAGTGAAAAGGTTAAACCTTTCGTGATCCGTACATGCATGTATTATAAATATACTCGAAATGCTCAAAGTATAATGTCTAATATGAATAAATGAACTATGCTTATTTTGGCTGAAATACGTGTCAGCGCTAAGACAACGACTTACGTCCGCCACTCTTGAGCCTCTACTACTAATATATTATATTTTAAAGAAAAACAAGTTGATCAAGTAAAAACATAGCTGGCACTAAAATCGCTGGTACTGCATATATATGGAAGAACGAGTATTATGCAGCCACACCTATAACATTTTACCAGGTTTATGTAACACACGAAATATTTATTTGATATATATTTCAACATGATCAAGTATGCCAATAACAATGTAGGCCTACTACCAATGCAATCGTAGGCGGTCTATGCCTCAAAAAGCCGCATGTTTACCATGGCTCGCCGAGTAGGCCTACATCGGTGTAGAAGGCGTACTCACTAGGTACAATTATAAAAACAGAGAATAATATTGTCACGGCGTCTGGGCAATTTTGTCAGCATATCGCCCAAAGTGCAGAAGGCATCTTCCTTTGATCTCCGGGGCGATAACTTTTAATTATACCTGTGATTAAAGAGCCGTTTCCTTGGAACACTGTCCCCTGGAACTATGTCTTAAATCTGTCACACTCATATATCATGTTGTGATTTTAATTTCACAAAGTCAAGTAATTTTCAATGGCTTAAAGCTGTGGATCGCGGTAGCGAGACACAACTTAACTCAAGCGATCCAAAATTTAAATTGAATAGCTCAGCGTTAACCTATTTACATAAATGTGAAGAAGAAGAAGAAGAAGAAGACGAAGAAGAAGAAGAAGAAGAACAAGAAGAACAAGAAGAAGAAGAAGAAGTGTTTATTCAACCATGAAAATAAGTAAATGAAAGTGAAACAATTTACAGGGTGGTTAGGGAGACCTCCATTAAGACCACAAGGTATTGAGGCCACCCATGATGTCATCTATATAAACATATAACATTTTGAAGGTATGAGTAGTATACATATGGGCTATACATGTGAGGTGAGCGAGTATAATAGCTTTACTATAAAGTTTAACTTATAAACGTAGTAGTTATATAAAATAAAGTTGGAAAATTAAACTTTGATTCTGCCGTGCAAAGCCAAAAGGCAGCATCTGCCTGCTAGACAAATAGGCTGATCCTGCCGTTTGGCCGACAGAGCAGAATTCACTAGTTCAAATTGATACTGCATAAACTATGAGTGTGTATTTTATCGGTTATTAATCGTGGCATGCTATTTGCATTTTTTGGTAATTGATATCGAACACAGGCTTTGGCAAAATTTTGTTTTACAAAAGGTATGCGTAATTTATGTTGATTTCTTGTATTATGAGCATGGATTCCAGAATTGAGCCTAAGATTAAATACAGCAAAGTATTTCGGGAATGAATTTGCTCGTATTTAAAGTAAAATTTTAGTAGTTGGAGGCGATATACGTCTTTTATTTTTAGGAGGTTCACTTCTTTAAATATCGGATCTGTGTGAGACAGGGGAGATTCATTCCTTACGTATTATTCGTACTGCTCTCTTTTTGTAATTTAGAAACTCGATTGTTTTCGCTGCCCCATAAAAGAATGCAATAGTTAATATGTGGTATTATTAGAGAATTGTAGATATTAATGAGAATATTTTGAGGAAGAGTAAATTTTAGTTTGTTCATTATACCTAGTATTCTGACTATTTTATTTGGGACCTTGTTTAAATGATTTTTCCAAGTAAGAATCTTGTCAATGATCACCCCTAAAAGTTAAAATTATCAACACATTCAATTTGTATTCAATTTAGTGATAATTTGATTACTTTCATCTAAATGCTTATTTCTGCTAATTCTTTATTAATTTGTTATTTTTGTTGAGATTGCTGAAATTAGCGAATAGTGTAGTGTCATCTGCGTATACAATGAATTTAAATAATTTACTTGAAAAAGAAATATCGTTTAAATAAATAATAAATGATAGTGGGCCCAAGATAGAACCCTGTGGTAATTGGTATGTATTCTGACTTAATATTGTCGTGTTCTACATATTGTAATCTATTTGAGAGCTAGCTTTCTAGAAGTTTTAATGGACAGTGTTTAATACCGTAATGATTTAGTTTATTTAAGAGTATTGTGTGATTCAGGGTATCAAAGGCTTAAGAGAGGTCCAAGAATATACCAAAAGGAGTTTCTCCTCTATCCATATCTTGTGTTGTTCTGTTAATTAATTCCATAGCAGCCAATTCGGTTGAGTGGTGTTTTCTAAAACCGTATTGACCGCTATGGAAAAATGAATGGTAAAATTAAAATCGGTCGGTAATTTTCTAAAAGCGATGGATCCTCTTTTTTATGAATTGGTATTACCTTTGCAATTTTCAATTTTTCAGGAAAAAGGCCTTATTGAGAGACTGATTAAGGGTGATAGTTATTGCTTCTATTAAGGGTTCTTTAATATACTGTAATAATTTTGTGGATAATCCATCCGGACCGGTGCTATGTCTTGTTTTAAGTTCATTGATTATTTTAGTGACAGTTGTGTTATTTGTTGGCTCTAAGTGAAATGTCGCAGTTGTGTGATTTTTTCGATAATGGTTCTACGATTTGTTAGAATCAATGGTGATTGCAGATTCTAATTTTGGACCAATGTTACAGAAATATCTGTTGAAGCTA
Source organism: Flabesymbios commensalis (assembly GCA_964017125.1). NCBI lineage: Eukaryota > Metazoa > Annelida > Polychaeta > Terebellida > Flabelligeridae > Flabesymbios > Flabesymbios commensalis. Next base: position 31,161,462 of record OZ024902.1, read on the forward strand.
TTTACATTGTCTTTTTTATTGTTTGTTAATGACCCGTTTATATTAAACAAATCTGGGAGTTTTTGTTTCTTGGTATTTTTATTTCGAATATCATTTATAGTCGACCACGTCTGTTTATTATTATTTTTATATTTGTCAAAACAGGAATTGTAATACTGTTTTTTCGCTTTATGGATAGTTCTTTTCAAAATAATATTCAAAGTTTTAAGGTTAATTGTTCTCGTTTGAAAATCTTCAGAGTCAGGTGACGTTTTTCTCAGTTTTCTATACATATCGTTTCTAGTATTTATAGATCTTATTATGCCTTTTGCTATCCATTTTGACAGCTTGTGTTTTCGTCTGTTAAATTTAGCTGTTTTTGATTTTGAAAACATTTTAATTGCCTTAGTGATAAATTCGTCAATTTTGTTGTAGTTTATATTTGGGTCTGCTTTAGGGTCCCTACTTATTATATTTTGGAGGTTATCTGCAGTAATTTGTTTTTTATATTATCTATATCTAAAAGAGATAGTTTTGGAATAGTTATGTGATGAGGATTTATTGGAGTTTGATGTTTTTCTATATCTAATGTCATGAAGTAAGGGAAATGATCTGAGATTTCACTGACCAAAATGCATGTTTTCATTTCTGATGTGGCTTTTGAGAATTTACAAAAAAAGTTGTCAAGCAACGTGCCTTTGCGAGCAGTTAATCTGGTAGGCAGAGTGATCTTGGGGTATAAGCTATGAGATATCATTGTGTCCAGGAATTTATTGAAAATAGATTTTGCATTTATATTTAATAGATTCATATTAAAGTCTCCTGATAGAATCGATTCCGTGTTTGATTTTTCTATTTCTTTCAATACTGGACCTATTTCATGGATAAATGTTTCATAGTTTTTATTTAAATCACGTGGTGGCCTATACATATTTAGTTTAATGTTGCCAACCGTCTGCGACGCTAGCCCAACATTAAACTGACATTGGTCAGAGGCGTCGTGTTTACTGGGAATAAAAGCTGTTAACCCTTTAACCGGCAAATTATTCAATCTGCATTTTCACCCACTTGAAGTTGTGTCTCGCTGACGCGACCCACAACTTCAAGTGAGTGAAAATTATTCAGATTTGGCAAAATGGAGTTCAACTGTTTTCAAATATTGCTGATTGATGTCACATTTTATCTTTGTCACATGATTAAAAGATGGTACTTAATGTGCTATTAAAAAATGAAAACACGAATATATGCGACACCGGCGGTTAAAGGGTTAAACATCATGCATGTTAAATTTCAATAACATACAGTGAAACGCTGTTATACACGGTCACTGTTTTATCGCGATGTTGTCTTAACGTTGGTGCAATTGGACTTTGATACAGAGTTGAGTGAACCCATTCTACTAACATCTAAAATTAAATTATCTCAGTCAACATTAAACTTTGAGGCAATGTTGATTTAAAATTGGTCAGCATCGCATACGGTGGACAAACATTCAATAAACATTGACGTTGTCCGATGTTAATTTCTGAGTAACATAGCCAATACAGTTATAAAATTGATCATTGTGTATCGGCCTATTGGAAATAAATACATTACACGTGGATATTTTTGTAATGGAGATAAATAGTCATTCCCCGGAAACGAGAGCCAGTGACCCAGAGTTGGCTGAACGTTGTCTCAGAGTCGCATACGCTTACACAATATTGAACCAGTGCTGCTGCCTCGCTGTATGTATCATGACTATTTCCAATTAATAGATGAGATTACGTGATAGAAAACTGAATAACAGAGACACCTTGGCATGATTATATCTTCAATTGGATTCTGACCTATTGAGTAAACGTGCGACGGATTTCTTATTTGATTATCGATTAAGCGATAAGTTCAGACCTGTAATAATATTGACCGCCTACAGCCGGCCCACTTTACTCTATCACAGCCATGTTATTTTTCCTCAATTATATTCAAACTAAAGCAATATAAATAGATTGATTTGATGAGATTATTTATTTTATTCGTAGCTGATGATTATAAAAAAAATAGGAAATTAAATGCCGTCACTTAATGCGCTACGGTGTTGAAATGGTCTCAAGATACGATAGGCAACTATGTAAACACGAGGCATTGATCCAATGCTGATTTAATGCTGGGCCACCGTCTACAACGGTGGCGCAGCATTAAACCAGCATTGGCTTGACGCCTTGACTTTGCTGGAGGCACTGTCATAACACATCAGGACCCCCTCCCTCATATCGCTGTTGACGACAGCTCTCGGTGTAGCTGTGTATAGCCAGAGGCCTCCCCGTAATGTCACAGCAGGATCCATGGGTGAAAGCCAAACCCCAGACATGCTAATTGCTCCCTCTGTCATACATAAAACAGCGGCATACGGCCACCTGGAGTTGCGACATTCGTTACCAGACAACGGCGTCCGTGGATTATAGATCTGTCTCATACGGATCCCTTTGTACTGTAGAGAGGAGGGGAGTGAGTGCACGGTTCGCCGAGTGCGGGGATACGATAATCCTGGGACTGTAATACAATAAGTGGATCATTGTCATACAATATACATGGCTGTATGCGGCTCCATGCGACCATTCAGGGTCGGCACGCCAGAAGCAATGGACAACCAGAACAAGAACCGTGGCAGCATGCAAATGTGGATCAAACAGGATGACAATAGGGGGTACCGCTCCCCGCGCCCCGCACCCAGGGTTCGACCTGAGGCGGAGGAGTTCGCAGAGAGGAATAAGGGTACAGTGGGCAGGTATATGGGTGGAGGACTTGTGGGTGATAGGAATTATTCGTCGCCCCGGCCACCATCCCGGGTCCGGCCGGAAGCCCAAGAAATAGCAGAGAAGAACAAGGGTTGCATGGGCTCTGTGCTCAACAATAACGACTACCGTGCTCCGGCTCAGTCTACTGGAGTCCCACATAGAGCCATTAAACCAGAGGCCGAAGAAAACTTCAACAAAAACAGGGGCAGCGTGACGGACCTTCTGGGAAAGTACAACCGGCATGGTAGCTCCCCGCGCCCACAGGTCAGAGTCAAACCCGAGGCCGAGGAGAACGCCTTGAAGAACAAGGGCTGCCTGGCCAATCTGATGAGTAACTACGGACATCTTCCCAGATCAGCGCGCCCTCAGCCACGTGTGAAGGAGGAGGCCAGTGAGATAGCCAGACTCAGCTCTGGGTGTTCTATGGCGGCTCTCATGAATCCTAAAGCCTCTGGTCACAGAACCCCCCGCTCTGCCAGAGCCTGGTGATATCTCCTATATAACGTACGTATCTGTGGAGTTATCTGTTTTTAAAGTCAACTACTCAATGCTCAAAGTTCTAATCTATCATACGTCCAGGGCCGTATCCTGAGGTAAATGTTATATTAAGGGAGGGGCAGGTCTCTCTAATTTTTTAAATGTAAATGGTATCTGTGTTATGGTGACTGTTTTAAAACTCACCTTCGTAATACTCTAAATTCTAAACTATCATACGTCCTGGGCCGTATCATATTGCAAATGTTACAGGAGGGGCAGGTTTGAGGGGTCAGGCCCTGTGGGTATCCTCGCCATGTTTTGTTCAAAATGAAACGTTAATAGGCCTATCAGCAAAAAATGACAAAGTAAACTGTTTAAAATATTGTTTATAAAAAGTTTGTCCGGTTATCCCAGTGCAAAACCTATAACGGGCAATGTTTGCCCATTTGAATTTGTGGGTCGCGCTAACCAGGTGGCGATAAACAAATTCAAATGGGTGAACATTTCCATTATGTGTTTGATATTAAATTTACTATTTAGTCTAAAGCTAATATAAGCAAAATCAGTTTTTCATTGAACGACTTTGCAGAAAAGTAGACCTATAGTCATATAGGAATACAAAGCTGATTGTTTATTATTTTGGATGTAGGCTAATATTGAAGAATAATTATTTCCCTGTTTTAGATTTTGTGTTGTGATTTTTTTGCCTTTTGACATTGATGTAAACAATATGCAAGTAATTTGAATATGAAGCCGTCATATTTTAGTTGAAAAATGTACGCTAACTGTTGCTGCGACCCCCCCCCCCCCCCCTCCGCCAAAAAACATCAGATATACTGGATGGGTTTGTTTAAATATAGGAGGTATATTAAACATTATTATGTCAATAAAAATATGATATCACCATAATAAACATTATAATATTATTGTATAACTGTACGTTCTTCCAACGAGTTCATGTGACACTCACTCTTATTTTTCTGGATATGTTATTTGAATTATTCTTCGTCTTTTCAGTTATTGGAAGCACCTGCGTTGATATTAGGCCTAACAAGGACTCCGCGAAAGGCCTGACAACAAGATTCCAAAGAATATATCAATTATTGACCGTGTGCGGCGAAGCGGCAAGTTTGGATCACGGTCGACAGATGGCGCCTGGATACGGATACACCAACACCTTCAAGTTCCCAGCAATCACGAAATACTCACCCGATGTTGAGGTGATGTTGGCCCACCGTCTACGACGCTGGGCCAACATCACCACAACATCGGATCATTCTCTTGTGTTTGCTGGGTGGTCCATGTAGGCAACAGACTGCTAACCCTGTGTGCTCTGTGAGCGCCATCAAACTGTGCACAACCGTGGATATTACTGTGACTATATCTATATTTTTAGAAGGAAATGTGACGCTATATTTTAAACTAAATAAGCTTATTATAATTCATACCATGACGCGAATTTATCCTGCTATTCGTGTCGTGGTCCGAATTGAATTGGAAGATGATAAATGACATTTCAACACACAGGCCTCTGTGATGTAAATCATGCGGCGCTTGGACCTAGGCGAAAACTGAACTATTATTATCCACTTGGGCCTATACACAAGGATTATTTAAAAGTGCTTTAAATCTTCTAAAAGATGATAGACATGTTACATAGCCATCATAGGCCTAAATGTTTACTGAAATGGCCGCCTTAACAATATAATTATCATCGACTTTTCAATACCTGACGCTTAGTATTACTATATTTTGCAATGGAGGTTTTTTTTCTGCGTGGCTTATATTATCAGTCATCAAAACACACATCATGCAATACCACACATTTCACTAGGACCTAAATGCGTGGCGACTGGTTGTATTTTTTTATAACCGCTACTTTATATAATTATTTCCACGTCATATCGCGAAGCCCCTACCCGCCTGAATTTGATCTGACGAGAACATTTGGTCTAAAACTTGCTGCTTAATACAGACTCCATGCTTAGGCCTAATCATGCGAGTGAATGAATGTGAACATTCTATAAACCTGTGTGCTTAATCACCGAAGCATTAATAATGATAATATGACACAAGGTCACACAATTCAATAGAAAATCCAATCTTAACAATATATAGTAAGTCGATGTGGCAATACCGGTGATTTAAAATATTTGTGTACGCAAGTATTTGTATCACTCGGATGTTAAGTATGTTCTCCTTTTGCTTGAGGATTAGCGTAAATGCGCATTGTTTGTACCAATACGATCTTTGTAATCGCCCCCTTACCATTAAAGGGACGGCTATGACACTTCAGTGTTATATGCGTCCCTTTAGCCTTTATGCTGCTGGCACCGCCACTTTAAACTTTGTGTTGCTGGTAGGCCTCCCCTATATGAACATTTTCAAGCAGTCCCCAATCAAATAAGTATTAAAGAGGCTTACTTATTTAAATAATTCGATTTTGAAAGTGTATTTTTTTCGTCATTTGACGCTGAAAATTGCGTTAGCAATTGCAGCTTCAAATTGGATGAATAATAAAATCAAACAATTCAGCTGTATCTGGGTACACGACTTTGGCTGCAAAGAAAAGACATGAACTGCGTTCGTTGCCTCTCATTACCATTGTACACCATAAGCCTAACCACCTTGACCTCATTTGCCAAAGCTTTTGTAAGAGTAAAAATAAGAGAATAGATTCCGAGCAAATCTGGGCGTTGTCTGGTGGACGTATAAATACAATCAATATATTTACAGGTTGAACTGAAAAGGACACTTTAAAACTCTCGTCAGTCACGCTTGGTTGTCATATTTAGCCAGTTTTGATAATTCACATGCAGTCTCCAATTGTACAGAATACTTTATAATTGGACTATTAACCCTTACGCCACTAAGCACGACTATATAGTCGTTTTTAATCATTTTTTTTATTAGCCGATTGAATCACTATTATTGGGAATGAAATGTGTGTTTAGACAGCAAGATATGCAAATGGTTGGCCTCAACTTGTACAAATGTGAGTAATTTAATTAGCGGATGAGATCAGAGTTATTTGTAACGAAATTTTTGTTTAAACATCAAGATTTGCAAATGTTTGGTCTCAAAGTAAACAAATATGACAATTTTCCACCTACTTGAAGTTGTGTGTCGCGGTAGCGAGACACAACTCTAAGTGGGTGGAAAATAAATTATTGAACCTAGCGTTTAATATTTTAATCCACATGCTTATTACCAATAACAACTGCAGCTAGTCCAACATCCATTCAATGTTCTGCCAATGCATGTGCATCTGATCCAGCACTGGATCGCCGACGCACTATATTTTGTATTGTATTGTAGACATACCTAAACCAGCTATATCACTCTGACGGCACCATTCAGTATTATAGGAAGCAAGCCCAGTAAAGATAAAACGTTAACCCAAAGTTGTGTTAATGTTCACCCATCATCTGTGACGTTGGTCCAGCATTATTACAACTTTGAGTGGGTGTTTGCTGGGTTCCTTATCACTTAATATGACTTCGTTCTGCACTCACATTCATTCTGCCACATAAGCCACATCAGTCACCAACAGATATTGATCCCCCAACGTTGTACCACTGCTGATGCAACTATCGTCGTCTTTAATTATTTTTATTAGCAAGTTAGATCACTGATAGTGGGAATCAAATGAATGTTTAAACATTAATATTTGCAAATGTTCGGTCTCATAATAAACAAATATGAATAATTTTCAACCACCTGAATTCGTGGATCGCGAATTCAACTTCGAGTGGGTTGACATTTAAATTATCTAACTAAGCGCTTTAAGAGTTTAAGCATCACAGGTCAAACGCCTAATTTTCTATGTTCATTTTATATGTGCATAAACAAGATGACCCAATATTGGTTAACCGCTGGCCCAACGTCTATAACGTGGTCCAACAATAATCCAACATTGGGATGACGTTTGTTTTCTTGTTGGGGAGTGTAGTAACGACACACGGACACGGATTAGGCTACTGATTTATTATATATACTAGTATACTGCAAGCGTTACATTTTGTTGTCTGCAAGGCCAAAAGGCAGTATATGCCTACTTGTAGAGTAAGCAGATGATGCCTTTTGGCTTTGCACTGCAGAACGCTGGTCCTATCACTTTGAAAGGCGCTAATAAAACATTATGATAAAGAAAGTGCTCTTGAAATGTGTGTTTTATGTAGCAGATCTGAATAATAAACAATTTTGTTCAAATGTAATTTATGTATACAGGATGACAATATGCTTGATATAATAAATTAATGCTGAATATTTTGTTTGTCAAAGGTTTTAGTGTATGATAATAAATATTACGGTTTGCAATTCTTCTTATTTTTAGTGTCAAGCAATGAGCTTGGCTTTGCAAAGAAAATCTTTCCTATTATGTTACCTAGTATTATAGACATACTCATACTTACTACTACAACCACTATAACGTATGTGTCGCAAAAGGCTTTGTTATGCTGCCGTGCAATGCCAAAAGACAGTAACTGTCTAATTTACAAATACGCAGCTACTGCCTTTTAGCTTTACTGTACTGCTGTATTAGTACTTGTAACTGGAGTAGTAGAATATCTAAAACTTGCATATGGTCAAGTTTCATATCTGAAATATTTAGTATCTTTTATTTTTATTTCACCACATATCTAGTGGGCTCGTTCAGTTTAGTGACATTATCATGCTTAGTGTAGATATTTATTGATGACACATCCCACTATTAAACTGATTAAGATCACTTGAAGTGTTATTTCCCATTTATTTAGGTAAGATGCGATCGTAAATGCTTAGGGGGGAGGGGGGGGGTGTTGATAAGTCCTCCACCACCATACTCTATGCGCAACAAACATGCCGAAGTGCTGTCTTACATCATATTGTGATTAATTATACTAATAGGTATTTTAAACCTTATGCTGCAATATGTTTTGTATAAACCATGGAGAACAAAGGGTTTTCAATTTGAAATCGAATTTATGTCTTAGTTAGCTCTTTCTGCTTCATTTGAATACCTATATGTTTCGGATCTACGGTCATTAGAACTATGTTTACTCTTACAGTAGCGGGGATCGACTTGAGACGTCCGAATCTGACGCTTACAGAAGTCTCAAGTCGATCTCCGCACTGTAAGGGTTAAACAAAATAGTATGTCGTTAATGTGTAACATTGTGTAACTTTATTTATTTCTTGTCCAGAATATACTGTTTGTTATACTGTTGATTATTGTTGTCTTGTCAATCTTTGTAGACAGGGAAAAAATGTTGGGTTTTTTTCAAGAAGTGAAATGACCAAAACGCATAAAAACATTCAACCCGCGAGCCGCTGGAATATTTCTTATACAAACTATAAAGATCAAAGCGTGTGGACCGTCTTTATACGCGAGAATCTGACGTCTACAGACGTCAGATTCTGACGCATAAAGACGGTCCCAGCGCTGAAAAGCCAACAAATAAGTAGAAACAGGCCACCGTTCTTGATGATCATACATCTAAGGCTGATACTAACTGTCTCAAACCTTAAAATCGCTGATAAAGATGACAAATTTTTCAGCTTCAAAGAAACATTATACTTCGACACAACAACTGATAATAGGTTTATTTAAATTTCTGACCATCTAGGTCGTTGTCCAGTGATAACCAGTGGTAACAGATATATTTTCTGTTGAAATACCTGGTCATACGTTATCCCGGGCCACCCACTGACCAAAAAATGTATTAATATTAAAAACTCAACAAAAAATGTGCAAAACTAATTTATTTCAGGTACGAAATATATAAGAATGAATACAATATAATTATCATGCCCAATGTGCATAAAATAAACAAGCATGGTACCGCCTGGGAACTAAAGGGTGCCATCTGCCACTCATTAGAGTGGCAGATGGCACCCTTCAGTTTTCAGGAGACGACATGTTGAGATATACATATATATATTTGATCTGAATAATCGTGCTTGCAATAACGTCGGATAACAAATTACATCCACTGTGGTTAATTACGTGTCGTGTGTATATAGGAAAGTGTCATAAAAACTGTTTAAAAATGTGATGAGAATATATACATTGATGTGATGATAGGCATTGTAAGTACATAATCGTAATAATCAAAGTCTTTTCCAGATAAAAATCATTTGGATAATATACATAGATTTACGCCCTACCATAAATGAATACAAAATCGAATTTATCCGCTAAGATTTCACTTTTTTTTACATGTCATGTTTGATCATCTTCCACAACAAGTTATCTTACCCACGAGCACGCAGTGTGATACATTGCTTTATCGAGCTTAGCGTCCAACTATTTTAAATAGCGAGATACCTCGAATGTCACGCGTCTCAAGACCGGCCAATCAGACAGCGTTGGACAGCAAAGCTTGCTTGTTTCCGCTGGTATAGACCAGATAGATATATAAGCTCGGAATCTCACGCTGATGTCATTGTGTTCCCAGCTCCCTGAATGGCGGCCACTGTATGATTACTGGCCGCCATGACGAAATTCGGCACACCTCACTGTCCAAAATGAGAGATTCTCAACTTGTCTATATAATACATCTAGCAACGGAACAGGTAACTGTGCTTGACAGATGAACAAGTGGTCAATTCTTCGTGACATTTTATGACCTATTTATAAATCTGAAACATCCAATGAGGTTTGAATCTCAGACGCACCCCCAAGATGATTACATAGACAGAATAACTGATTGTAGTACTCGATACGGCCAGACTCCTGCGGTAGCACTCGCGTGAGACTGGCCAAGGAAAGATGTGTTTGATAGAGGGCAAAACTTTGCCGGGAAAATAGGGCCGGACAAATAGAATTCACAACATTTTGTTTTGATGGTTATTGTCATGATAAAACTAGATTCTACTCTATCTAAGTAATCAATTAAGCATGGCAGTATAGTTTAGTCATCTGTTGTTAATAATTGTATATTTCGTAATAATTTTATTTCTCAACAACTGTATTTTAGTTTGATTCTTATCAATCGTCTGCTCAAATACTAAGTGATAACAGGGCCTCTCCCTATGTGTGTATCTGAGCCTGTCAACACTACCTGATCTCATATTGCACAAGATCTCCAGAGCATCAAACATCTCTCTCTATTATAGTCTCATACTAGGGCTGTCACACTGTCACGATCTGTCAAATATATAATCCCACAAATATTACCACGGACCAATCTACCGTGGACGTGTAGTAGAGAGACACGTGTGGAACGTTTTACAGGTATTTCAAGCAACTTCAAGTTGTGTATCGCGGCAGCGATCCACAACTTGAAGTTGCTTAAAATTCAATTCCGACAGAGCACCAGACCTCGCAAATTGTTGCCGATGTGTTCGGAAAAAAGGCAGGTCTTACGGCAACGCTGTGTGGCCCACGTTGTCATGTGAAGGACGTGGTGGTGGTGCTCAGTGGCAAGTAACAAGTCCTTTCCTTTTGCTACTTATTACTAATAAGGTGCTAACAACGCAACGGGCGTTTTATTTTTACCATTGCAGTGGCTACACTGCAAGCTGTGCCGCGCTGCGCCGCGCCGCGCCGTGCAGCGCCGCGAAATGAAAGGTGGGAAAAGTAAATCACGGCGCTGCGTTTTTCGGCATTGCTCTGTGGCCAATACAATAGCCAGAAGAGTCACGTGTCGGAAAAAAACCCTTCATGCATAATCAACTTACCAAAAAACAGGATTTTCACGGGCCGCGCTGCTGGCCCACGTTTATCGAAATTTGCGGCGCAGCGCGGTACGGCGCAGCGTTTGGTGGGGCCGTAGCTTTACACTGTTCAATTTCAGAGTACACAAAAAGACTCCCGTCCCCCCCCCCCCCCCCCCACATCTTCAACCATCAAGTTGTGTGGGTTCAGTCTTGGCTCGGGGATCTACATGACAGACCGTGAATAAATAAAACGCATTAAAATCTCTGACAATAATATGCCTATAGACCAGAGGAAATATATATTCCCTGAATAAATGAACACTTAACTAATTATTTCCATTGTCCTCTGCTGAGACTCTTTGAACAGCTGGAGTACAAAATTAGGTAAAATCTGCAGTTTAAACGGCGATAAAAAGGTGAAATTGTGATTGCAATGTATAAATTCATGTCATGGTACATTTTCAAATATACAATTTATAAGTAATAAGTAGGCCTGTAATGTATTCAATTTCTCAAATTAGAAAATAAAATTATATATGACATTGAGACATATTAACTTCTTAATTTGATTTAGTCATAAACGAACGGGTGCAAACTAATGATCCTGCAAACACGATTTGCGTTGGGCAAACATTACCACAATACTGGGCAAACGTCACTGACGTTTGCCCAGCATTGTGGCAATGTTGGCTTCACCGCCGTCGTGATTGTTGGTGAGTTGTAGGTTAGTTGTAGACCATGACGCTGGTACCGCTGCTGTAGTCGGGGTACCAGGTACCCTGCAGGGTGTTCGCGAACTTGTCTGTTCCGGAGTTGCTGTAGACGCTGTTGTGGATGCTGTTGTAGTCCTTCTCTCTCTCGTTGTAGCGCCTGTTACAGACATAGACCGCCACCAGGACGGCCGCTATGATCACCAGGGCCAGGATGATCAGGAAAACAGTTAACCACTTCTGGTCATCTCTCTCATCTTCGCATCGTCGACCTTCGTAATCTTCGAGGCAGGAGCATAGGAAGTTATCAACACCAGCGTCAGTACAAACCCCGTGGTTAAGGCAGGGCTTGGTTCCTAAACATACACTGGTGAAGAACTGGCAGCGGGAGCCTCGAGAACCATCTGTACAGTTGCATTCAAACCCTCCAATCTTATTGAGGCACGTACCATTTGTACAGATCGTGTCGTTTTCTTCGCATTCGTTTATGTCCGTCTCGCAGTATGGGCCAGTGAAGCCTAATTCACAGTCGCATGTATAATCATTAACACCATCTTGACACCTACCGCTATAGTTACACCGCTCTTCTATGTCACATTCGTTGATATCGGTTTCACATTTTATGCCCGTGTAGCCGGGATCACAGTGGCACGTGTAGCTTCCACGTGGCTCGTTTTCACAAATGCCATTTTCACAGGCTGACGATGGATTTTCTACACACTCATCGATGTCAGCGTCACAGTTTTCTCCGGTGTAGCCCTCCGAACAGTGACAAATATAGCCGCCATCTATATTCTCACAAGTGGCATCGTTCTCACAAATTCCAGGAGTGACGACACATTCATCAATATCCGATTCACATCGGTCACCTGTGAAGCCGTCCGCACAGAGACAGGTATATCTAGCGTTGTTATCTTTACACGTAGCGCCATTCTCACAGATTGGAGGGGTCCAGGTACATTCGTCAATGTTAGATTCACAGTCTACACCCGTGAAGCCATCCGCACAAATACAAGAGTAACTGCCGTCGCTATTACTGCACGTGGCCCCGTTCTGACAAATGGATATGGGGGAGCATTCGTCGATATCGTTCTCACAGTCAGTACCGTCGTAGCCATCCGCACAGTGGCAGAGGTATCCTGCGATGTTATCCTGACACGTGGCTTCATTTTGACATGGATTACTTTCACAGTCATCAATGTATGTTTCACACATAGATCCAGTGTAGCCGTCGTCACAGATACAAGTAGCGTCATCACATTGCCCATGGTCACACTCAGGGTCACACGGCGCCAGAATCTTATCTGTAACAGACAGTTATCATTAACAACTAGTTTCAACCCGTGTGTTACAACGTGCTAGAACTATTGTAATAAAACATTAAACCTTATCCTGCCGAGTTAATTTATTACAATTTTCTCTCACTTGATGTTGTGTCTCGCTACCGCGACCCACAACTTTAAGTGGCCGAAAATTACTCACAATTGTTCAATTTGAGCACAAATATTTGTTTAGACACACGTTTCATTTCCAATAACAGTAATTTGGTCGACTAATAAAACAGATGAAAAACGACAATAGTCGTGATCAGCAGGATATGGGTTAACAGGTTTTATTATAGTCACAAATGCGAATCAATGGCAACTTTGGTGACAGCCCAACAAACACGTGGAACTAGCCCAATGTCGTTTAATGTTAGGCCAGCGTCATAGACGGCGGGACAGCATTAAACTAACAGTGGATTAATGACTGTTTTACAGTTGTTATATAATAGGCCTACTTAGCATGCTTAGTTAGAGGGATCTCACTCTCGACTACACTTGTGGGGAGTGGTTTCCACTAACTAGGTATACTGGGAGGACAGCAAATAAATTGGATGGACACTCTTGCTTAAGTATGAACAAAAATTACGAGCCCTAAACAGTCACATAATAATCACATAATTATCTGGGTCTAGATTAGTTTAAAACAAAGTAAAATATCAATAACTATTATCATATGGACAATATTCTTACGCAGTGTTCTGAGACGATCTTAAAAAGTTAGATTACGCAAAGCTGCTGATTCACTACTCAAATGTACTGGTTAAGATGGACTTAACTACCAGCTTATCGTTTGAGATCATCTCAGAACATAACATTGATGTTGTTCAGTTGTTGTTGTTATTGCTATTATCAGCTGGGAACGATGTAATCCCAGATAACAACACACTGGTGGTCCACTGGCTGGAGTCTGAGGCGGACCACTGGCAGTCTGTCCGGCGAGCCACTAGCGATCCGCTGACCACAGCCGCTGCCGCTAGTTGGCCATCAGCTGCACGCCAGTGGACTGCCAGAATGATAGCCTATCTGGTGGCCCACCGGCGACCCGCCAGCTGATATACATGGCAGTAAATGAGATGTCGTTAAGTTGCTCGAGATGACTGTAGTCAGTGTATACGCTAGTGGCCCGCCGGACAAACCACCAGTGGCCGCCGTATGCGTCGCTGGTGGACCGCCGGCGACCGGATGACTGTCTGCTATCTGGGATGTAACTTCAATATACGAGGCCGCCGCACAGCACTGAATAAATGCTGACGTGCAACAGTAAACTGCTCTGGTCTGCAAAGACAAAAAAGCCGTATCTGCTCACTTGTAAGGTAAGTAGGTACTGCCTTTCTGGATTTGAACGACAGTTGCTGTTGTTTGCACGCATAGTTGTAGGCTATAATTTTTCATTTAAATAAGCAGTTACTATTGTATTCCCCTGCACCACTGTACCCCACTCACCTGCTCCAATGCGCGTGTCTGTGACATGGGAGGCAGCACATTCAGCCTTTTTTGATTGGCCGGCTGAAAGATGGATTGTAAATTTACGCTCGTCCTCAGTCTCATAACGCTGGAAATTAAATAATTATTTAGTATCAGAATGTTTTTTGCAAATAAATACGTATCAACGGGTCGGGTAGCGTAGTAAAAAGAGCAATCTTGATTCTGATTGGCCTCTGGGCCCGGTTTCAGCACTCAACTTGAGTTTAAATTTTGTCTTAAATATCAACACGTGATGAAATCCCAGTAAGTTAAAACTGCCTAGGTCTTATCTCGATGCTCTTAAGCCTGAATTGTCATTTTCATCCACTACAAGCCGCGAATTGATGTCGCAATTCTCGACTTGTAGTGGATGCAAATGACTTAAAGTGGGTGGCAAATGAAAACAAAATATTGTTATTAATAAAACAGCTCCACTAAAATGGTCGTTTTAAAGGCCCTAGGTATGAATAATAAGGTCATTCTTCAGAAATGAAAAATAATTTTACACAACATAGTAATGACTGTTGGGGAATTCGACACACCAAACACGTCAAAGGCAATATTTTTGTGCAGGTAGACCTATATCTCTGAAAAAAAAACATGATCAATTTTAAGTAATACCGTAAATCATAACTGATCTTATTTTCAATATAGGCCTATATAATTATATAGATGCATTTCTCATCTATATAACACACGTTTTGCGTTGGACCTTGAATTCACTGAGTACATTTTATTGCATACAGTGTGTCGTGGTATTATACACCAGAAAAATCCTCAGCTTCAATATTGATAATATTGGTCCATCGTGTGCGACGCTGATCCAATATTAAACCAGCATTGGATTAAGCCTCAGATCACTGAAATTTTCAATTTAAATTTTCAGTCACTTGAAGTTGTGTCTCGCCACCGCGATTCACAACTTCAAGTGAGCGAAAATTTGTGTGATTTGTGAAATTTAAGTCCCAATATATATCAGTATTTCAAGATTGAAGGCATATTTTACTGTGACCAGCTGGTTATCAGGAGTTTTAAAGGTGCTAATAAAAACACAGAATGTCTACTGCAGTCGACATCAGTGTTTCAAGGGTTAACGTCCTGTGTTGCCACTATGATATGAGGCTGCCCGCTTACCAGGCAGTGATACGTGTTGAGTCCGGAGGGTCCATTCGGTAAATCTACCAGGATCACAATATGAGGATCGTGATGCATCCCCACAGCACCACCTTTTAATGCACCTGCACATTTAGCCGTCAACTTCACTTCATCTACTCCTGTAAACAGGTAAATAGGCAAATCAAATAATCTTACCTTCCCAGTAAATACAAAACATTTGTATGACATTTCTACACTGTTGGACCAACGTCTAAGACGTTGGGCCGACATTGTACAAATGTTATACAAATGTTTTGTGTTTGATGGGTTATGTGGACCCTTGGTCCCCTTTACTCCGAACCTTATTGTTTCATGCTCTATTCATTCTGAAATTTCTATTTATAACCTAAGTTTATGAAAACTCGATAACATGTCGCCACAATATGCTCGCACTATGTTATCACGTGTCCTATTTGCTGGGCATGTTGGGTTACGACTAGACGTTGAGTCAATAATAAACCACAATTTTCAGCCAAAAATTAGAAGTCTTTTTACATCATCAAAACTCATGGAACGGAATTTTAATAACTCTCTTATCGAGTATTTTTTTTTTGCTATTGGAGAACCAATAAGGAGTATTTTTTGCACCTAATTCATAACATTGCTACTGATATTGTACTATTTTTACAGTAGTTGTAGCCATATGCGTATTGTAGCCATATTGCGACATTTTAATATAATAAGGAATCTGTGGCAGAGACGGCCATTTAATCCGTGAAACGCAAAAAAAATGTACTAAATACAATTTAAGTTTTCACCCAATTGAAATTGTGTCTCGCTAGCGCGAGCCACAACTTCAAATGGGTGAAAATTACTGATATTTGTTTAATTTGTGACAAAAAATTGCAAATATTGATTCTAAAAGACCCATTTTATTCTAAATATCAGTGATTTTATGATATCAGCTAACAAAACAGATTTAAAACGACTATAGTCGCGCTTAGCGGATCAGGGGTTAAAGTACATAAATCATATACACCCTCCTAGCGGGGGTGCACAATGTCTAGAAAATATATGAGCCAATTGCCATCCAATATACGTACAAAACACTACAAAACACTGTACCAACGTCGTGACAACAATGGCACAACCATAATGTATGCAGTAGAGAAGAAAAAAAAAACAGTAAATCTTTACTTAGAAAATGAGCAGCTACTGCTTTTTTATCTTTGCATGGCACCAGCGTCTCACGACTGCCGACAACGGTACGACTTGACTCACCAAACCCAGATCCAAGAGCGTCGTTGCGACAGTTGCTGAAGGTGATCGTGTCGCCTGTGACGTTCATGAAGGACACCTCGCTGCCTACGCACTCACTGTCACCTTGGAAATCGTAAGTCATCCGGTACGAGGCCTCGGGAAAAGGGCAGTCCACGAAAGAAAAGCTGGCGTCTGGGGGACCCTCTGAAAGTGTGGCGGAAAATAAAGTTAATCGTCTGCGAAAAATGCATGCATAATATTTAAAAAAAACCGCATTATATCAGCCCATATACCACACGGGTTTTGTCAAGATGGCCACGCACAATGCTGTGGAAATTGTCGTTTTGTGCAAACATTTAAACATGCGGCATATGTTACATCCTTTGCCCGCTAATTGCTCTTATTTGAATTTTCACCCACCTGAAATTACTTATCTTTGTTTAATTTTGGGACCACACATTTGCAAATCACACATTTCGTTCCCAATATAATAGAGATTCGAGCGGCTAATAAAACAAAGTAAAGATGACAATAGTAGTGATTAGCACTTCAGGGCTTAGTTAAAAAAATATATAATTATTTTTTGTTTTCCTTGCTTTGTGACAACATTATATGCATACGGGATCGTTGGATGGCGAGATGGGCTCTTCTCAACACAAGTCACCAACCACAGCAAGCCCGAGCCTTCAGGCGAGATCCTGATGCGGTGACGAGTGCTGAGATGCTCGCCCAACCAAACGATGCAGTATGCAGTTTGTCGTAAGAATCAATATCTATCTGAAACGAAAGCCAACAGCGTAAGTGCGAGAAAAGGCGGTAGCACGTGTAAAACATTATAAAAAACAAGAGCACAATCAACAAAAATAAAGTATGTCGCCAAACTGCTGAAGTATGATCGTTTGAATAAGGTAAAGTACAATTTAATCCTACCGACCTGATATGTGTTATACAAAGTACATGATATGCCATAAATTACTTTAATAGACCTATGTATTGTGAGTATTGTCAACCATCACATAATTGTTAGACAACGACTTTTGGCAACATGCAGAACAGATTTTGGGAGGATACGGGACAAAATAGTCAAGAAGTAGTCGTGCCCACGAGGTAAATTTAAGGTAAAATCAAATCAATCAGTCATTTTGATTTTTAGCAACCTATACTGAACTTGTTTGGGAAAAATATGTCATGTCATACTCAAATTATATTAAAAGTTCAAATGCTCATATTTTTCATTATTACGTCTCTCAATAAAATTAAATTAAACGTTTTAGGGCCCAAATTATATTTTACAGTATTATGCCCCATACTCAATTTAAATTAAAATGTTACCTTTGAAGTAAAAAGCCAGTATTTCCGATGAATTTCCAACGTGTTGCTTACAATAATCTGCTGTGGGCGCTGTCTCTATAAACATACCCATACAGTAACGTGAATATAACAAATACATCTTTTTTATGCAATAACTGACTGTTACAAATATGGTATGCGATGTCCAAGATAATAATCTCCCTTTACATTCGACGGAAGAGGATAGCTGTTCCTGTCGTCTTGTATGGGACACCAATGTTGTTTTTATGTCATGCCATCGTCTGCGATGCTGGCCTAACATTGCAGGAATATTGCTATGTAGCTGTCATAAAAATCTGACGATATATTTTGTCCATTAAATTTTAGATTTAAGTAGCTCATTTTCACAATCGAGCAAGTATGTACTACAGATTTCTACGTAATACGTGTCGCCGTGGTGACAAAGCATCCCCCCTTTTAAACATTAAAAAACAACATAAAAGGATTAAAATAAATCACTCATATTTTTTTCAGAAAATACATTTGTCACGAAAACTTGAATATCCATATATGAAGATGTCTTTATTGATACAGGTAAGCAAATATGCTGACGCGTGCAAATTCAAAACGGCTTTACAAGTAAGCAGATAGGGTACTAGATTTTGGCTCTGCAGAGCAGCATACATGGTATACCACACTTTGCTTTTAACCGTATTTTAGATCATCCTAAACTAGCTCACACATTACAATCAGAAAATAAAAAAGTACCAGTTCATATGACCACTGGTCACTGGTCAGTAATAATATACCTCACCCAGTCTGAATGAAGACATATATATAGTTTACGACCCTTTGGTCCCAAAGTGATAAATCATAGCACAACATAAGGTAAGTAGTCAAATTCAGCGTGCAAGGGATTTTCAGCAAAAGCCCCGTAACTCCATAACTCGTTTAAAAAACCTTTCCATTTAACGCTTTCAAGCCGGAGTTTACCATTGTCATCTTCATCCACTACAAGCCGCGAATTGCTGTCGCAATTCTCGACTTGTAGTGGATGAAGATGATTTGATGTGGTGTAAAAATTGAAGAAAATTGCCATGTATTGGAAAGCCAGTTTCATGGAAATTTTCATTCTAAAGCTCTTATTTGTAGAAAAATTTAACCTGTTTTCAGGGATGTAAAATGATGCTTTAATGCATCGTGAGGGCTTAAAGGGTTAAGCATGCGCATACCGTAAACCATGCACTTAAATTATCAAACTCACATTATACATTAATATAATAAGCTCATTATATCCAATCCTTTCAATGGGTCAAAATGTTAGCAGGGCTGCTATTGCGAGTTTTTACATACACATAGCAGCGTTTTATCACATAATATTAGTAGTATTTTTGATTAATTAAAATAAAAAAATCTGTATTTTCATTTGGCTACCTAATATGTCCAAAAGCTGCAAACATGTCCATACACTCTTTTACATTTTGGGTTGTTGTGGCAACGTGGCAATTGTGCCGAAAGCCCCGTTTATCAGTGATTCTTGTATTTCGTATTTTGGACACGCATGTCTGAAATTAAATTCCGTACTTATTTCTCGCTTAACTGGTAAGTGCGCAAAACAAAATTAGAAACAATTACGCAATTCTAGTCTATGGACATGTTGACATATTATGGACATATCAAAAAGCTAAAATCAAAATGCTGATTTTGGCCTGCTTGTGTCGCTTTAAATAATGTCACCCTTACTAATAAATACAATACATTTATTTGATATCGGTCTATTTTTTTATTCGTCAATATGTTTTGTGTGACTGACCACACACTGTCTCGCTTTTGATCTTGTTTCTACTAAAATGTATCGTATTTATGCCACCTTGACGAGTGGCATAAATGCGTCATTCTATTCACGGGACAAATCTTAAAAGGCAAGGCTAGCAATATTAGCAAAAAATGGTCTTCCACGAAAAATTCCATGTTATACTTCAACTCATTAGAAGAGCAGACACAATTTTGTTCCAAATGAGCGGTAGAGCAAGCATTTAGTCATTATCTACTAGATGTAAAATTAATTCAAATAGAACAAAGTTCATTTGAATCAATAACACAAAGTCACATCGTTGGTTTTTGAAATTGAGGGATATAACGTTTGATTATTTTATTTACATTTGATGTCAATTAATCATAATATATGTAGCGTATTTCCGAAAAAAAAGCAAAAGAAATAGGTTTAGGACATGGTTACTTTGAGCACAAGCATCTATAATCATGAGAATCATGCTAACATTTTGAATAAACGCATCGTCCCTGGAAGCTAAAGTGTCTTGTACGCTACTAAAATGCGTGGCACACACGACCCTTTGGCTGCAAGGGAGATGGTGTATTCTCAGATCACACCAACACATTTCTGTACTGTGCCATGAGAAAAAAACACACCACAGATCTGCCAAAAGGCAGTATCTGCTTA
>OZ024902.1:31186943-31188135 GCA_964017125.1 Flabesymbios commensalis
GGTTAATATGGTGACCTAGTCTGGACAAACTGCTCTTATTTCACCCTGAGTCTGTTGATGCAATAAATGGATATCAGCCGACATGTAATGCTTTCACCCGTCACTCAAATGACATGAAAATTAAAACGCTTTCAAATGTAATTAGTACAGAATCTATAATATGTAAACATATCATACAAACATGTGGCTAACGTGCTTGTGTGTGTGATTATGGTACACTAAACAGATTTGAAAAATATTAAACACTCAAGGAATGATCAGCTACTGAAAATGGAGGAAAAAGCTAAAATGGCATTCCTTCATTAAATAGAGATACCTCTTTTTGGATGTATACCTCTTTTTGGAGTCACCACAATCCGGATTTGATCCAGGTAAAATGTCCCTATCTATTAAGAATCATTGTTCCAAGGTTTGAAGTCATGGGATTAAAACTGAGGGAGAAATAGCACTATAAATTTGAATAAAAAAAAACAATGTAGCAATAATTTGTGCACACTCAATATGTTTGGGCTCAGTCCAAACATAATTATAGAACAATAACCATGGCTGTGGACTATTGTGATTAAGCTATAATAAGGTTAAGGTGTGCACGCCTCCTTGTTTTTCATAACTAGGGGGCCTTCAGTGTACTAAATTTTGATTTGGACAACACCCCAACAAACGTCTTCGACGTTGGTCCAGCATTGTACGAATGTTCTGGCCGCACCAAAGGGATTGCTCTACTAGACGGGTCAAGATGAAGCTCAACACAAACTAGTCCACACGTAATATGTAGGCATACACAATTTACATGCAAAGTTAAACGTCGCCTCCAATAAACGTGGAGGCATTAAAGGCCGAAACCCTATGCGTTGACATCAATGACATACATCAGTTCGTGTAGATATATTGCTGTTCGGCGAGCGAAGTATTGTTTCAGATTTAAAAGACGCACTTCACACAATAGCGCAACTTAAATATTTAATATTCTTGAGGGCACAATATGTTGCGATAACAACATTGTATTAGTTCTTGGATAATCCTGAATACACCTTTAAATTATAATGAGATTAATTACTGTGTCGTTGAATAA
Organism: Flabesymbios commensalis; assembly: GCA_964017125.1. NCBI lineage: Eukaryota > Metazoa > Annelida > Polychaeta > Terebellida > Flabelligeridae > Flabesymbios > Flabesymbios commensalis. The sequence continues at coordinate 31,188,016 of OZ024902.1, forward strand.
ATTGAAAATCAGTAACTGTTATATATAATAATACTAATAGTTCATTTTATATAATATTGCATTATTATATTTATGAGAAAGCGTGATGCGACTGAGTCTGTGTAACTGGATACCATGTAT
>OZ024902.1:31188335-31190835 GCA_964017125.1 Flabesymbios commensalis
CATTATAATTTAAAGGTGTATTCAGGATTATCCAAGAACTACTACAATGTTGTTATCGCAACATATTGTGCCCTCAAGAATTATTAAATATTTAAGTTGCGCTATTGTGTGAAGTGCGTCTTTTAAATCTGAAACAATACTTCGCTCGCCGAACAGCAATATGTCTACACGTGCTGATGTATGTCATTGATGTCAACGCATAGGGTTTCGGCCTTTAATGCCTCCACGTTTATTGGAGGCGGCGTTTAACTTTGCATGTAAACTGTGTATGCCTACATATTACGTGTGGACTAGTTTGTGTTGAGCTTCATCTTGACCCGTCTAGTAGAGCAATCCCTTTGGTGCGGCCACAACAGGTCCCAGCAAGAACAAAACATTGTTATAACATTCGTACAATGCTGGACCAACGTCGAAGACGTTTGTTGGGGTGTTGTCCAAATCAAAATTTAGTACACTGAAGGCCCCCTGGTTATAAAAAACAAGGAGGCGTGCACACCTTAACCTTATTATAGCTTAATCACAATAGTCCACAGCCATGGTTATTGTTCTATAATCATGTTTGGACTGAGCCCAAACATACTGAGTGTGCACAAATTATTGCTACATTGTTTTCTTTTGATTCAAATTTATAGTGCTATTTCTCACTCAGTTTTCATCCCATTGACTTCAAACCTTGGAACAATGATTCTTAATAGATAGGGACATTTTAACTGGATCAAATCCGGATTGTGGTGACTCCAAAAAGAGGTATACATCCAAAAAGAGGTATCTCTATTTAATGAAGGAATGCCATTTTAGCTTTTTCCTCCATTTTCAGTAGCTGATCATTTCTTGAGTGTTTAATATTTTTCAAATCTGTTTAGTGTACCATAATCACACACACAAGCACGTTAGCCACATGTTTGTATGATATGTTTACATATTATAGATTCTGTACTAATTACATTTGAGAGCGTTTTAATTTTCATTTCATTTGAGTGACGGGTGAAAGCATTACATGTCGGCTGATCTCCATTCATTGCATCAACAGACTCAGGGTGAAATAAGAGCAGTGTGTCCAGACTAGGTCACCATATTAACCCTTTAAATGCTAGATTTGATAATTAAATTGCATTTTCCTAATACTGTTTCAATGTAGGTCCAGTCTTGCAAACGGATGTCCACTATTGAACCAACCTTGAGTGTTTACAATGTTTAGTAGTAATTTTTTAAGTGCTAGATTTCACAATTAAAAAAAATAGTTGTAAGTCCAGCAAACGCAAAACATCGATCCAATGTTATTTTAATGTTGGACCAGCGTCAGCGACAGTGATACAACATTTATTAAGCCAACATAGAGACAAGTCAATGTGTTTACTCGGGGGCCCCCTGAATGTGTATCCATTTCCCAGCAAACACAAAACATGTGTATAACATTTGTACAAATGTTATACAAATGGTTTGTGTTTGCTGGGTTGACAAAAAAATATATGTGTATTTAAAAGTACAAAAGCTTAGTGGGGACTTCTCATCTCTAAAATTTGAGGTCTGAATTCTGAAGTCTAAAATTCAAATTCAAAATGACTGCCAAAAATCCCATTTACAAAATTCCAATCAATCTGTCATAATCAAAATAACCCAACAAAATTCAAAATGGCAGCCACAAAACCTAGTCCAAACATTATTGTTACTTGAAAAGTCACAATTACCCTCCTGGCAGCCCAGAAAGTACCAGACATTAGCTCATTGCTGGTCCAATGTCAAGTCAGCGCTGCCGAAATTGGACCAACGTTGACCCAACGTTAAGTTGATGTCCTTTGTTTGTGACACCAGCATACCCAGAGAACGAGAGACATTAAACGCTGTTGAAGACGCTGGCCTATAATTGATCTACCGATGCTGCTTCATGTTTAATCGACATTGGGCGACCCCGGTTCAATGATTAATATCTTGCGAGTATGTAATACAATTATATGTATGAAACTCATTCACTAGGAGGAAGATCTCTGTCGACAATGGTCCATATTTAAAATGTGGGTGATGCGATCATATCACGTGATAGGCTATGGAAGACAAATTGAATAATATTATCAACAATATCAACCAAAACTCAACACAAACACACAGACTTTTAATGACAGTTCAGCAAGTTTAGTTAACGAAATAATGTAAATCATGTTTGAGTTATAGTCAGTATAACACAGAACAATTACATCATGTTCATGAAGCCTGTGACTAAAAACCGTGAATACACCTTTGATATTTTTGACATTTCGGTAAACTGTGCGATGTAATTGACGGCTTCAGATATGTCTTATATTCAGTGGTTTATTCGTATCGACTGGGGATTGTAACAGTGGGAATAGAGTTGAGAAACTCTATGCCTAGAGGTACCATGTTCGAATCCCGGTCGGGCCGGATATTTGTCATCGTGGTTGTGCATATACAGTGCTCCAAACTGTTCAAAGGCATGGAGTGTACAGTGCTGCCTGTGGTACTATCCACTGTAAGGAACCCTTGG
>OZ024902.1:31195835-31225798 GCA_964017125.1 Flabesymbios commensalis
CGCAATAGCAGCCCTGCTAACATTTTGACCCATTGAAAGGATTGGATATAATGAGCTTATTATATTATTGTATAATGTGAGTTTGATAATTTAGGTGCATGGTTTACGGTATGCGCATGCTTAACCCTTTAAGCCCTCACGATGCATTAAAGCATCATTTTACATCCCTGAAAACAGGTTAAATTTTCCTACAAATAAGGGCTTTAGAATGAAAATTTCCATGAAACTGGCTTTCCAATACATGGCAATTTTCTTCAATTTTTAAACCACATCAAATCATCTTCATCCACTACAAGTCGAGAATTGCGACAGCAATTCGCGGCTTGTAGTGGATGAAGATGGTAAAGTAAGGCTTGAAAGGGTTAAATGGAAAGGTTTTTTAAACGAGTTATGAGTTACGGGGCTTTTGCTGATAATCCCTTGCACGCTGAATTTGACTACTTACCTTATGTTGTGCTATGATTTATCACTTTGGGACCAAAGGGTCGTAAACTATATATATGTCTTCATTCAGACTGGGTGAGGTATATTATTACTGACCAGTGACCAGTGGTCATATGAGCTGGTACTTTTTTATTTTCTGATTGTAATGTGTGAGCTAGTTTAGGATGATCTAAAATACGGTTAAAAGCAAGGTGTGGTATACTGCTCTGCAGAGCCAAAATCTAGTAGCCTATCTGCTTAGGGGGCCACCATTAGATCCCCAGGGGGGGGGGGGGGGCAGGAGTATTTTTGAAATAAATATTTTCGGGCAGACTCTGCGTGAAATAAATAATTTACTTCAAGAACTACTCCATATAAACATGTAAGAAAATGTGAAATTTTCAGCTCGCCGCCGAGCCCGGTTGAAATAAATAATTTGCCCGAGACAAAAAATCCTGCCCCCCCCCAACCTGGGAATCTAATGGTGGCCCCCTTACTTGTAAAGCCGTTTTAGATTTGCACGCGTCAGCATATTTGCATACCTGTATCAATGAAGACATCTTCATATATGGATATTCAAGTTTTCGAGACAAATGTATTTTCTAAAAAAAATATAAGTGATTTATTTTAATCTTTTTATGTTGTTTTTTAATGTTTAAAAGGGGGGGGAATGCTTTGTCACCACGACACGTATTACGTAGAAATTTGTAGTACATACTTGCTCGATTGTGACAAATGAGCTACTTAAATCTAAATTTAATGGACAAAATATATCGTCATTTTTTTATGATAGCTACATAACAATATTCCTGCAATGTTAGGCCAGCATCGCAGACGATGGCATGACATAAAAACAACAGTGGTGTCCCATACAAGACGACAGGAACAGCTGCTATCCTCTTCCGTCGAATGTAAAGGGAGATTATTATCTTGGACATCGCATATCATATTTGTAACAGTCAGTTATTGCATAAAAAATATGTATTTGTTATATTCACGTTACTGTATGGGTATGTTTATAGAGACAGCGCCCACAGCAGATTATTGTAAGCAACACCTTGGGAATTCATCGGAAATACTGGCTTTTTACTTCAAAGGTAACATTTTAATTTAAATTGAGTATGGGGCATAATACTGTAAAATATAATTTGGGCCCTAAAACGTTTAATTTAATTTTATTGAGAGGCGTAATAATGTAAAATATGAGCATTAGAACTTTTTATATAATTTGAGTATGACATGACATACTTTTCCCAAACAAGTTCAGTATAGGTTGCTAAAAATCAAAATGACTGATTGATTTGATTTTACCTTAAATTTACCTCGTGGGCACGACTACTTCTTGACTATTTTGTCCCGTATCCTCCCAAAATCTGTTCTGCATGTTGCCAAAAGTCGTTGTCTAACAATTATGTGATGGTTGACAATACTCGCAATATATAGGTCTATTAAAGTAATATATGGCATATCATGTACTTTGTATAACACATATCAGGTCGGTAGGATTAAATTGTACTTTACCTTATTCAAACGATCATACTTCAGCAGTTTGGCGACATACTTTAATTTTGTTGATTGTGCTCTTGTTTTTTATAATGTTTTACACGTGCTACCGCCATTTCTCGCACTTATGCTTTTGGCTTTCGTTTCAGATAGATATTGATTCTTACGACAAACTGCATACTGCATCGTTTGGTTGGGCGAGCATCTCAGCACTCGTCACCGCATCAAGATCTCGCCTGAAGGCTCGGGCTTGATGTGGTTGGTGACTTGTGTTGAGAAGAGTCCATCTCGCCATCCAACGATCCCGTATGCATATAATTTTGTCACAAAGCAAGGAAAACAACAAATAATTATATATTTTTTACACTAAACCCTGAAGCGCTAATCACTACTATTGTCATCTTTACTTTGTTTTATTAGCCGCTCGAATCTCTATTATATTGGGAACGAAATATGTGATTTGCAAATGTGTGGTCCCAAAATTAAACAAAGATAAGTAATTTCAAGTGGGTGAAAATTCAAATAAGAGAAATTAGCGGGCAAAGGATGTAACATATGCCGCATGTTTAAATGTTTGCACAAAACGACAATTTCCACAGCATTGTGCGTGGCTATCTTGACAAAACCCGTGTGGTATATGGGCTGATATAATGCGTTTTTTTTAAAATATTATGCGTGCATTTTTCTCAGACGATTACCTTTATTTTCCGCCACACTTTCAGAGGGTCCCCCAGACGCCAGCTTTTCTTTCGTGGACTGCCCTTTTCCCGAGGCCTCGTACCGGATGACTTACGATTTCCAAGATGACAGTGAGTGCGTAGGCAGCGAGGTATCCTTCATGAACGTCACAGGCGACACGATCACCTTCAGCAGCTGTCGCAACGACGCTCTTGGATCTGGGTTTGGTGAGTCAAGTCGTAGGCCTACCGTTGTCGGCAGTCGTGAGACGCTGGTGCCATGCAAAGATAAAAAAGCAGTCGCTGCTCATTTTCTAAGTAAAGATTTACTGTTTTTTTTTTTGCTTTTCTACTGCATACATTATGGTTGTGCCATTGTTGTCACGACGTTGGTACAGTGTTTTGTAGTGTTTTGTACGTATATTGGATGGCAATTGGCTCATATATTTTCTAGACAGTGTGCACCCCCGCTAGGAGGGTGTATATGATTTATGTACTTTAACCCCTGATCCGCTAAGCGCGACTATAGTCGTTTTAAATCTGTTTTGTTAGCTGATATCATAAAATCACTGATATTTAGAATAAAATGGATCTTTTCGAATCAATATTTGCAATTTTTTTGTCACAAATTAAACAAATATCAGTTATTTTCACCCACTTGAAGTTGTGGCTCGCGGTAGCGAGACACAATTTCAATTGGGTGAAAACTTAAATTGTATTTATTACATTTGCGTTTCACGGGTTAAATGGCCGTCTCTGCCACAGCTTCCTTATTATATTAAAATGTCGCAATATGGCTACAATACGCATATGGCTACAACTACTGTAAAAATAGTACAATATCAGTAGCAATGTTATGAATTAGGTGAAAAAATACTCCTTATTGGTTCTCCAATAGCAAAAAAAAAAATACTCGATAAGAGAGTTAATAAAATTCCTTTCCATGAGTTTTGAAGATGTAAAAAGACTTCTAATTTTTGGCTGAAAATTGTGGTTTAATATTGACTCAACGTCTAGTCGTAACCCAACAGGCCCAGCAAATAGGACACGTGATAAAATAGTGCGAGCATATTGTGGCGACATGTTATCGAGTTTTCATATACTTAGGTTATAAATAGAAATTTCAGAATGAGTAGAGCATGAAACAATAAGGTTCGGAGTAAAGGGGACCAAGGGTCCACATAACCCATCAAACACAAAACATTTGTATAACATTTGTACAATGTCGGCCCAACGTCTTAGACGTTGGTCCAACAGTGTAGAAATGTCATACAAATGTTTTGTATTTACTGGGAAGGTAAGATTATTTGATTTGCCTATTTACCTGTTTACAGGAGAAAATGAAGTGAAGTTGACGGCTAAATGTGCAGGTGCATTGAAAGGTGGTGCTGTGGGGATGCATCACGATCCTCATATTGTGATCCTGGTAGATTTACCGAATGGACCTTCCGGACTCAACACGTATCACTGCCTGGTAAGCCTGGTAATATTGAAGCTGAGGATTTTTCTGGTGTATAATATCACGACATACTGTATGCAATAAAATGTACTCAGTGAATTCAAGGTCCAACGCAAAAACGTGTGTTATATAGATGAGAAATGCATCTATATAATTATATAGGCCTATATTGAAAATAAGATCAGTTATGATTTACAGTATTACTTATAATTGATCATGTTTTTTTTCAGGGATATAGGTCTACCTGCACAAAAATATTGACTTTGACGTGTTTGGTGTGTCAAATTCCCTAACAGTCATTATTATGTTGTGTAAAATTATTTTTCATCTCTGAAGAATGACTTTATTATTCATACCTAAGGCCTTTAGAACGACCATTTTAGTGGAGCTGTTTTATTAATAACAATATTTTGTTTTCATTTGCCACCCACTTTAAGTCATCTGCATCCACTACAAGTCGAGAATTGCGACATCAATTCGCGGCTTGTAGTGGATGAAAATGACAATTCAGGCTTGAGGGCATCGAGATAAGACCTAGGCAGTTTTAACTTACTGGGATTTCATCACGTGTTGATATTTAAGACAAAATTTAAACTCAAGTTGAGTGCTGAAACCGGGCCCAGAGGCCAATCAGAATCAAGATTGCTCTTTTTACTACGCTACCCGACCCGTTGATACGTATTTATTTGCAAAAAACATTCTGATACTAAATAATTATTTAATTTCCAGCGTTATGAGACTGAGGACGAGCGTAAATTTACAATCCATCTTTCAGCCGGCCAATCAGAAAAGGCTGAATGTGCTGCCTCCCATGCCACAGACACGCGCATTGGAGCAGGTGAGTGGGGTACAGTGGTGCAGGGGAATACAATAGTAACTGCTTATTTAAATGAAAAATTATAGCCTACAACTATGCGTGCAAACAAAAGCAACTGTCGTTCAAATCCAGAAAGGCAGTACCTACTTACCTTACAAGTGAGCAGATACGGCTTTTTTGTCTTTGCAGACCAGAGCAGTTTACTGTTGCACGTCAGCATTTATCCAGTGATGTGCGGCGGCCTCGTATATTGAAGTTACATCCCAGATAGCAGACAGTCATCCGGTCGCCGGCGGTCCACCAGCGACGCATACGGCGGCCGCTGGTGGTTTGTCCGGCGGGCCACTAGCGTATACACTGACTACAGTCTAGCAACTTAACGACATCTCATTTACTGCCATGTATATCAGCTGGCGGGTCGCCGGTGGGCCACCAGATAGGCTATCATTCTGGCAGTCCACTGGCGTGCAGCTGATGGCCAACTAGCGACAGCGGCTGTGGTCAGCGGATCGCTAGTGGCTCGCCGGACAGACTGCCAGTGGTCCGCCTCAGACTCCAGCCAGTGGACCACCAGTGTGTTGTTATCTGGGATTACATCGTTCCCTGCTGATAATAGCAATAACAACAACAACTGAACAACATCAATGTTATGTTCTGAGATGATTTCAAACGATAAGCTGGTAGTTAAGTCCATCTTAACCAGTACATTTGAGTAGTGAATCAGCAGCTTAGCGTAATCTAACTTTTTAAGATCGTCTCAGAACACTGACGTAAGAATATTGTCCATATGATAATAGTTATTGATATTTTACTTTGTTTTAAACTAATCTAGACCCACATAATTATGTGATTATTATGTGACTGTTTAGCGCTCGTAATTTGTGTTCATACTTAAGCAAGAGTGTCCATCCAATTTATTTGCTGTCCTCCCAGTATACCTAGTTTGTGGAAACCACTCCCCACAAGTGTAGTGGAGAGTGAGATCCCTCTAACTAAGCATTCTAAGTAGGCCTATTATATAACAACTGTACAAGAGTCATTAATCCACTGTTAGTTTAATGCTGTCCCGCCGTCTATGACGCTGGCCCAACATTAAACGACATTGGGCTAGTTGGACGTGTATGTTGGGCTGTCACCAAAGTTGGAGAAGCGTCGTGAAAAGTGACTCGAAATTAAGCTGCCATTGATTCGCATTTGTGACTATAATAAAACCTGTTAACCCATATCCTGCTGATCACGACTATTGTCGTTTTTCATCTGTTTTATTAGTCGACCAAATCACTGTTATTGGAAATGAAACGTGTGTCTAAACATCTGATTGCAAATAGTTGTGCTCAAATTAAACAACTGTGAGTAATTTTCGGCCACTTAGAGTTGTGGGTCGCGGTAGCAAGACACAACATCAAGTGACTGAAAATTGTAATAAATTAACTTGGCAGGATAAGGTTTAATGTTTTATTACAATAGTTTTAGCACGTTGTAGCACACGGGTTGAATGTAGTTGTTATTGATATAACTATCTGTTACAGATAAGATTCTGGCGCCGTGTGACCCTGAGTGTGACCATGGGCAATGTGATGACGCTACTTGTATCTGTGACGACGGCTACACTGGAGCTATCTGTGAAACAGACATTGATGACTGTGAAAGTTATCCATGTCAAAATGAAGCCACGTGTCAGGATAACATCGCAGGATACCTCTGCCACTGTGCTGATGGCTACAAAGGTACTGACTGTGAGAACGATATCAATGAATGCGAACCCACATCCATTTGTCAGAACGGGGCCACGTGCCATAATACTGATGGCACTTACTCCTGTATTTGTGCGGATGGCTTCATGGGTGTAGACTGTGAATCTAACATTGACGAATGTACCGAGACTCTTGGAATCTGTGAGAATGGCGCGTGTAGAGATGAAGAAGGCACATATACCTGCCTCTGTGCCGATGGTTACACCGGTACTAACTGTGAGACCGATATCGATGAATGCGAACACACATCCATTTGTCAGAACGGGGCCACGTGCCATAATACTGACGGCACTTACTCCTGTATTTGTGCGGATGGCTTCATGGGTGTAGACTGTGAATCTAACATTGACGAATGTACCGAGACTCTTGGAATCTGTGAGAATGGCGCGTGTAGAGATGAAGAAGGCACATATACCTGCCTCTGTGCCGATGGTTACACCGGTACTAACTGTGAGACCGATATCGATGAATGCGAACACACATCCATTTGTCAGAACGGGGCCACGTGCCATAATACTGACGGCACTTACTCCTGTAGTTGTGCGGATGGCTTCATGGGTGTAGACTGTGAATCTAACATTGACGAATGTACCGAGACTCTTGGAATCTGTGAGAATGGCGCGTGTAGAGATGAAGAAGGCACATATACCTGCCTCTGTGCCGATGGTTACACCGGTACTAACTGTGAGACCGATATCGATGAATGCGAACACACATCCATTTGTCAGAACGGGGCCACGTGCCATAATACTGACGGCACTTACTCCTGTAGTTGTGCGGATGGCTTCATGGGTGTAGACTGTGAATCTAACATTGACGAATGTACCGAGACTCCTGGAATCTGTGAGAATGGCGCGTGTAGAGATGAAGAAGGCACATATACCTGCCTCTGTGCCGATGGTTACACCGGTACTAACTGTGAGACCGATATCGATAAATGCGAACCCACATTCATTTGTCAGAACGGGGCCACGTGCCATAATACTGACGGCACTTACTCCTGTGTGTGCGCAGACGGTTTCACTGGTACAGACTGTGAATCTAACATTAACGAATGTACCTGGACCCCTCCAATCTGTGAGAATGGCGCCACGTGTAAAGATAACAACGCTAGATATACCTGTCTCTGTGCGGACGGCTTCACAGGTGACCGATGTGAATCGGATATTGATGAATGTGTCGTCACTCCTGGAATTTGTGAGAACGATGCCATTTGTGAGGATATAGATGGCGGCTATATTTGTCACTGTTCGGAGGGCTACACCGGAGAAAACTGTGACGATGACATCGATGAGTGTGTAGAAGATCCATATGCAGCCTGTGAAAATGGCATTTGTGAAAACGAGCCACGTGGAAGCTACACGTGCCACTGTCTTCCCGGCTACACGGGCATAAAATGTGAAACCGATATCAACGAATGTGACATAGAAGAGCGGTGTAACTATAGCGGTAGGTGTCAAGATGGTGTTAATGATTATACATGCGACTGTGAATTAGGCTTCACTGGCCCATACTGCGAGACGGATATAAACGAATGCGAAGAAAACGACACGATCTGTACAAATGGTATGTGCCTCAATAAGATTGGAGGGTTTGAATGCAGCTGTACAGATGGTTTTCGAGGCTCCCGCTGCCAGTTCTCTACCAGTGTGTGTATACGAACCAAGCCCTGCCTTAACCACGGGGTTTGTACCGACGCTGGTGATGATGACTTCATATGTTCCTGCCTCGAAGATTACGAAGGTCGACGATGCGAAGATGAGAGAGGCGACCAGAAGTGGTTGCTTGCTTTCCTGATCATCCTGGCCCTGGTGATCATAGCGGCCGTCCTGGTGGCGGTCTATGTCTATAACAGGCGCTACAACCAGAGCGAGAAGGACTACAACAGCGTCTACAGCAACTCGTCTACAGCAACTCCGGAACAGACGAAAGGGTCGCGAACACCCTGCAGGGTACCTGGTACCCCGACTACAGCACCGGTGCCAGCGTCATGGTCTACAAATAACCTACAACTCACCGACAATCACGACGGCGGTGAAGCCAACATTGCCACAATGCTGGGCAAACGTCAGTGACGTTTGCCCAGTATTGTGGTAAAGTTTGCCCAACGCAAATCGTGTTTGCAGGATCATTAGGTTGCACCCGTTCGTGTATGACTAAATCAAATTAAGAAGTTAATATGTCTCAATGTCATATATAATTTTATTTTCTAATTCGAGAAATTGAATAAATTACAGGCCTACTTTTTACTTATAAATTGTATATTTGAAAATGTACCATGACAATGGAAATAATTAGTTAAGTGTTCATTTATTCAGGGAATATATATTTCCTCTGGTTTATAGGCATATTATTGTCAGAGATTTTAATGTGTTTTATTTATTCACGGTCTGTCATGTAGATCCCCGAGCCAAGACTGAACCCACACAACTTGATGGTTGAAGATGTGGGGGGGGGGGGGGGGACGGGAGTCTTTTTGTGTACTCTGAAATTGAAGAGTGTAAAGCTACGGCCCCACCAAACGCTGCGCCGTACCACGCTGCGCCGCAAATTTCGATAAACGTGGGCCAGCAGCGCGGCCCGTGAAAATCCTGTTTTTTGATAAGTTGATTATGCATGAAGGGTTTTTTCTGACACGTGACTCTTCTGGCTATTGTATTGGCCACAGAGCAATGCCGAAAAACGCGGCGCCGTGATTTACTTTTCCCACCTTTCATTTCGCGGCGCTGCACGGCGCGGCGCGGCGCAGCGCGGCACAGCTTGCAGTGTAGCCACTGCAATGGTGAAAATAAAACGCCTGTTGCGTTGTTAGCACCTTATTAGTAATAAGTAGCAAAAGGAAAGGACTTGTTACTTGCCACTGAGCACCACCACCACGTCCTTCACATGACAACGTGGGCCACACCGCGTTGCCGTAAGACCTGCCTTTTTTCCGAACACATCGGCAACAATTTGCGAGGTCTGGTGCTCTGTCGGAATTGAATTTTAAGCAACTTCAAGTTGTGGATCGCTGCCGCGATACACAACTTGAAGTTGCTTGAAATACCTGTAAAACGTTCCACACGTGTCTCTCTACCACACGTCCACAGTAGATTGGTCCGTGGTAATATTTGTGGGATTATATATTTGACAGATCGTGACAGTGTGACAGCCCTAGTATGAGACTATAATAGAGAGAGATGTTTGATGCTCTGGAGATCTTGTGCAATATGAGATCAGGTAGTGTTGACAGGCCCTGATACACACGTAGTGAGAGGCCCTGTTATCACTTAGTATTTGAGCAGACGATTGATGAGAATCAAACTAAAATACAGTTGTTGAGAAATAAAATTATTACGAAATATACAATTATTAACAACAGATGACTAAACTATACTGCCATGCTTAATTGATTACTTAGATAGAGTAGAATCTAGTTTTATCATGACAATAACCATCAAAACAAAATGTTGTGAATTCTATTTGTCCGACCCTATTTTTTCGGCAAAGTTTTGCCCTCTATCAAACACATCTTCCCTTGGCCAGTCTCATGCGAGTGCTACCGCAGGAGCCTGGCCGTATCGAGTACTACAATCAGTTATTCTGTCTATGTAATCATCTTGGGGGTGTGTCTGAGATTCAAACCTCATTTGATGTTTCAGATTTATAAATAGGTCATAAAAGGTTCATTTATTATTATACACGTACCAGAAATTAATGAATACTTGATGTTCAAATGAATAAATGAACAGAGCTGAAAAATCCGTAGTAAAAACGTAGCCTGGTGTAAAATAATGGTAGGGCTATTGCTGCATGCATGTAAATTTGTATTCAGTTTGCAGTATGTAGTCTATTATTATTTTTTTAATTATATGTACCGGTACATACAAAACTTTGTATCCAATTATATAAGCTCAAGATCGGCTGGAGTTAATATTATTTTCAAACCACTGTACATAAATATATTGTGTACGGTACATTAGCATAATAAAAGAGTTACACTACAACTAAGTAACAAAGTAAAAAGAAAATGCTAGATTTCAGGGAATGACAGCTGGGACCTAACAAATTTGAACTTGATCACATTTAAAATAGCAGACTTGCGGCAATTATTTAATTATTGAATATGCCTGATATCGGGCGAACTACGGTATGTTAGCTAGCTAGACCCTACAACAAGCTTATACTCCTAACAGCCATGATGAAGTGAAGATAAGGGAGGAATATGCCTTGAAAATGGTTGTTTCATTTATATACCTTGACAAATTTCAACTCTATCAAATGCAAGATGGCTGACTATTGCCCATTATTTACTATGTGCTTGATATCAGGCAAAGCATCCCAGATACCTAGCCCAGTACTATAATTTATCCAACTCCCCTCATGAAAGTCCGGAAAGTATTTTGTTGGCATATATATCCCTCCCTCAAACCTCACATTTTCACATTTTGTTTTATACCATAAACCTCACATTTTGTTTTATAGTATAAAACAAAATGTCAGGTTTGAGGGAAGGATGTGCCAACAAAATGCTTTCTAGACTTTCGTGAGGGGTTGGAATGTATACACTAACTGTCTCTGCGGTTATATTGGAATGATAGTAATGTAGATGTATGTAATCTATGACTGATTATGCTATTTTATCCCTTTTTAGTAGTTTACTTGTTATTAAGTTGAATTATTGAGTGATCATTCATGCTTACAGGTTTGTTATTGTTGCTAAAAAAATATGTCCTCTCCAGTACATTTAATGATATTAGCTTGAACACCGTGACATTGTCACAAAAATAATTAATTGTATAATAATTATTTTCCATTGTTTTTTCTTGATGGTGTTTAACATGATGCAGACAAATAGTTGCGGCCTGTAACCGTGATAAACCACTTAAACATCATTTTATTTTAGCAAAGTTTATACAATTATGCTACTTCAGCTCAATTTGAAAACAAAATGTTGAGTAATAACAATATATATTGGAGCAAAAATTAGAATATGAAATGTTGAGCAACATATTATGTTTTACTGATATAAAGTATGCATTTATAGCACTTGTGATGTTGTTATTTCAACCGTTAAAAAAAATGTCCCCTCCAGTACAGTTTGTCATGCATATAATTGTGCAGAGGATTCCCATGAAAAAGCACTGTAATTATGCACAAAATATGTCATATATAATATTCAGGCTATATGTGTATATTTAGTTGATGTCAGAGCACTAATTTGTTGAGCTGTCGAAGTAAATACTGTACAATTCATACTTGAGTGTATTGCAAAATTTCATTTGTCATATTTCAAATGAATATCAAATCTATATACATGTGAAATACGGGTACAACTCATAGTGATCTTCCCTTTAGAAACACGACAATAATAAAAAAAAAATTAGGGGTAAGGATTTTCAAATCACCTACATTATTAGCATTTTAGCAGAGACTAATGATTGTTAAAACAAATGTCCCCTCCAGTACACGCAAAAACAGCCTACATTTCACAAGTCAATATTTTCATTCACGGGCATAATTAAGCTCTGAAAATTTAACTGATGTTGGAGAATGACACCTCGTTGTCAAAAGTTGTGAAATTATCATACATGGAAGGTTTTTATTTTTGACATGCTATGAGACTTTTTGTGTGCCCTATAAGTGAAATTGCCCATTACCAACAACTACTGGCTGTTAACCTGCTGATAAATAGATTAAAAACAAGGTATGGATTTAAAACAAACAATATTCATTGATGTTAACATTGTAGGCCTATGCTCACGGTACGGTCGGTGTTTGTACAAAGAATGACGGGCAATGTTGTGCAGTTTTAGTGTTTTCAAAATATGTTTGTTCTTCGTTAGAGGTTCAAATGATATTGTTACAATTTGTGAACAATGTTCTTGTAAAGATGACCAGATGAATTCATAAGCTTAGCTTTTGACAGAATAACCATGTAATCTCATGTAATACCTCATTTTTGACTAGTTGAATACACTAATTAACATCAAGGTCATTTAGAGTCTTAGACATATATCGTCCCCTTGGATATGAAAGGGTGTATCTGCCACTTTGCCAAGTGGAAAATACACCCTTTCATATCCAAAGGGACGATATAGTAAACATATAGTAATCAGAAACTTTTGTCGTGTAGTTTTAACCCTTTAACCCGCACAGCACGACCATGGTAGTTTTTAATCTGTTTTATTAGCAAGTCATTCGGAATAAAATGAGTTTTGAAACATCAAGATTTGCAAATGTTTGGCTACAAATATAAACAGATATGAGTATGGTAACGTTTAACCACTTGAAGTTGTGGGTCGCGGTGGTGAGACACAACTTCAAGTGATTGAAAATTTAAATAAGATACATGTTAGGCTTGAAACCGTAGGCCTACATAATACGTACTAGTACTTGATCACCAAGTGTCATAAATACATTTGGTTTGGGATATTTACCAAGTTGGACCAGCTCAGTAAGATAAGTATAAGCTAGCCAAGCGCATCAGACCGTAACGTAAAGCATTATAGTCCTTGATAACACAGCAGGCTATGAGAGAGCCTTATTCAACGAATTCAATGGTGATTTAACCAATTGAGGCGAAAATACATCAATTTTGCAACTATAGATGTAGGACCTAGGTAAAGTGCGCTTAGTGCGAGATGCATTTTTTAAATATGTGGTAAATAATATAGTCCAATAATATTGTCCAACTGATGTATAAACGATGTAAGAGCCTGTGTAGTGGTATTATGTAGATTCACGCAACATTGGAAATAAAAAACATGTATACGTAAGTTTGTACTTGATTGCTTACGTACCACGTTTACAATAAAATAATAATATACTGGCAGTGGCTAACTGCTTACTTTATAAGTACTCAGTTATTACTTGTTGCCTTTTATATTTGAAATTGTTTCCAGTGCTCGATGTCAATGAAATATATATTTGTTGTTTTTTGCTGGCTCGATTTATCCAGTAAAACATTTGTTCTCTTGACAGACCAATTCACTTAATTGGAAATAATGACAACTTGTATGCTATTTTACTAGTCCTACCACTGCTGTTGCATGTTCATATAGAACTTAAACAACTTCTTACACTTGAAGTGATTACGTACCGAAGGCTCCAAATGATTGTTTGTTATTCACCATGCTTACACACATACATTTTACATAATTATTATACAATGAATTAATAAGGCGCATAATCAGATACAGTAAGGGTTTATAAATTTCATAATAGCATATTATGATATGACCGGGTGCTCTTTCACTATAGGGAAAATAGTTCAGCTGAACATATACAGCAAACATCAGACGTTGAGCTAATGGCAGTTTAATGCTGGGCCAGCGTCGGAAACAGAGATAACATGCAAACTACTGTATAAATATTATTGTTCTGGTATATATGATGTTCACACCAACATTTCATCCAACATACGCCATGTCCAGTAATTGAGACCATAACAGGGGGACGGTTTCAACAACAGTCTAAAGTCATAATTTTGTCTTAACTATCAACACGTGATAGTTGATGACGACCCCTTGCAACCATAGTGTCATATGTGGTACAAACGACAGTTTTTGGCTAGGGGTAATAATGCGTTAGTTACATGTGATCACGGAGCTAGGTAAAACCTAACCCTTTATACGCCCAGAAACTAGTAACAAAATCTCACATTCCGCCCCTTTGCATGATTTGTTGAGTAGGCTGTACAGGCAGGGCCGTATCCAGGGTTTTTTTTGGGTGTCCGTGACCCCCCTCCCTGAATATACTGAAAATGCCTCATTTTTTAAATTACCGGATAGTCGACCTGTATCCCCCGCCCCCCCCCCCCATTTGTCTTAGTCTGGATACGGCCCTGCACAGTAGGCTACATGTATAGGAGGGCATACCACTAAAAATCTTTACTTTATCTCGACTGTCTCTCATTTCTATTAGATAACTTAGAGCATCCTAACTTTTCTAATAGAAATGAGAGGAAAAATAAAATAACCTCTCATTTCCTATAGCCCTTTAACCGCCGGTGCCGAATATATTTTTTTAGTTCCACCTTTTAAACATGTTAGACATAAAATGTGACATGAATCTGATTTGAAAATAGCTCTGTTTTTGTGAAATCTTCATAATTTTCACTCACTTGAAATGAAATGAAATGAAATGAATCGGGCTTTAGGTTTTTTGTGCACATATAGGCTAAACTGGGCCAGGAGAACCTACTGAGGATGGTGAGATGATTGAGATGACACTGTCCTCCAGACACAGGATTCGAAATTCGAAATTCGAGCCCTGGCGGTCTGAGACCGAGCACGCTACCTCTCGGTCACGGAGGCTCCCCACAATACTAACTTTCACACGTGGATGGGGAAGAAACAGTTTTGTTTCTTTCAAACCGCCGAGACCGGGAACCGAACCCCGGACTCTGGCGTGAAAGGCAGCGGTGCTAACCACTACACCAGGGCCCCCGCCCTTCACTCACTTGAAGTTGTGGATCGCGTTAGCGAGACACAACTTCAAGTGGGTGAAAATTCCAATTAAATTATTTGACGATTAAAGGTTTAAAAAGGTGTAGATGTTCACCCAGTGGCGGATCCAGGATCTGAAGAAAGATGGGCCGCGGGGGTTTCTATGGGCTTGACCTTTATCTTAGGCAAATTTAGGGTACTTTTACAATTATTTAGCCTAAAATAGGGATCTGCCATGGCTCCTAATTTTTTTAATGGAAATGGGAGAAGTTTAATACAATCTGAATCTTAAGATTTTAATAGCTATGTTGTGAGGATGTTTATGTGACTCACGCAGCAAACACGAGGCGTTGGCCCAATGTTGGACTGACGCTGGACCAGCATCATAGCCTGATTCGCCGGTGTTCTATCGGGCGAAACTAAGCACAGTAGCCGCTGATTTAAAAAAAAAACAGTTTATTCTGTTTGGCTTTCCATAAACTATTAGCTTATTATATCCAATCGACTTATTGGTTTCACTTAATGCCATATCTTACTCATAATACCTACTTGTCACAGTCGGTGCCGTGGGCCCAAAAATACGTCACGTATTGCGGGGTTAATCTATCTGAAGGTCACGACAGATTTCTCTCAATAGACCAGTTGATATGGGCGTGGGTCATTTCCGATTTCAATAGACTTAAGTTTTACATTCAATGTCCCATTTCTCCTTATCGGGTCATTTTGGTCGGCCAGAGTCCCGCGACGAGATTCAATCACCCGGAACATATCATGTACCTTCCCAACAAACATGAGACGTTGGCCCTACGTTGGTTCACTGTTGGGCCAGCGTCGTAGACGATAGGCCAATATTAAACCAACGTTAGGCCAAAGTCTCATATTTGCTGGGTTACCATGTACCTTGGAACCATTTGCATAAAGTGTTTTTGAAGAAAAGTATTATATTTTTTTATGAATGCTCTGTAAAACAATGTAGGCCCCTGTTTGTTTTAAACTTGGTATTTCTAAAAAAAGACAAATTGTGTACCGGTACCGACATCTCTGAAATATAAGATAACATCTTGGAGGTAAAATAAATAGTTCGTATGCCGTCGGAAATATAAAAAAACTGCATGCTCATGCTGTTGAAATACCAAAATATTCACGGGTAATATTGTAAATATTTTATAATATAAATATACTGTCCTCTACATGTTATCGTAGCTGTCTATTGCCAGCTGAATATCTCATTCAGATCTCAGCCATGGCCATTATAGTCGTATATGTATTATTCTTTATTGGCAGGCTGCACTACATATATGTGTGTCCCCTGTATGATAACGTTTCAGTACAATGCCCACAAGCCTTATACTCATACCACATATATGCGCAGGCCATCGTAGTTTTATTCGTTGTTTTGGCACAAACACGACTGTACGACTGTACTGTACTTAGCTGTTCGAGACGGAGTTGAGAACAAATGTTCAACAGGCACAATATGCATACGTTCATAGTACGAAATAGTCTATATCTTTTGGTTTGGTATGGATATGAAGTGTGGAATGTCAACAAAGTTGTTGACGTATGACCTGCTTCCGGGGACAAATAAACATAGGCCTACAATGAGCCCACCTCAAGATTTACCGTAAAACAATTTGTGAACTTTCATTCCATTCACAATGATTGTTCCGATTGCAATTGCCATGATTATTATATTGAAGAAAATGGTTTAAATCATCTCTTCTATAGAACTACATATTGCTTTATTTTTGTTTGTCAGAAAAATATTTTTCGGTTCTTTCCAGGGAGATTATATATCTATCTTCCCACACGACGAGAACAACCCAGCAAACACGAGATATCGACTCAATGTTGCGCCGGCGTCGTAGACGGTGGACCAGCGTTGTCCCAACATAGGTTTGATGTCTCGTTTTTGCTGGGAGAACATCATATACATACCTATAGATAGACCTACATGGCGGTCAAAGTGGAAACATCCATGTATTTTTAAAATATCAATATTTGTTTCTAATATCAAAGCGACATCACCAAGTAAAAATGATTATGATAGGTGAATTAATTAATTAGGCGTTGAATATTACCAGGATTTAAAAGAGTGTATATATCGGTTTATATAGGCCTAGTATACATTTTACTCATCGTGATTATGGTATTGTGGAATCTGCTAGACTGATCATTATACATATACATTAAATTATTATGTATTAAGCATTTCTGATAATATGTAATATATAATATAACGATATGAACGTTTGTAAATTATTATAGACTAGATTTTCGTGGGCATTTTTTAATGATAAATCCAACTAATATGTGGTGTTTTAGCTCCGTTATCATCATGACCGGGAGGACGTCCAATCATAATATACAAGGATTTGTAGTTTTTTAGAAGTAGCTCTGTATATTCGAAGATGTAGTTTAGATATATATATCCAATGTGGAATTTTCTTATTACAATATATATATTGTTAATTATTACTTGAGCTTATTTGCTGTATTTTACCCTGTAAATGATTAACTTTTAACTTTACCAGTTTTGTTGTGATATACACGATTTACCCAATTGTATTTTAAATAGACACAAGACAACACCTGAGGCTATACCATCGAGCTTCATATAATCAGGTGATAATCATACAACACATCTCGTCACCAGCAATAAAGTGGTAAGGAAACAGTGAACGAATTTGTAGTGGCCTTACCTCTACACATTAGTATAGGCGTCCTTCTTAAGAGTATATCATGCATGGGTGAGTTTTAAAGGCTCCACCCTCGTGCGCCCATACAACCCTTGTAAACAGTGTTCTGGTGATGTGACAGGAAGGCGTCTGTTGGCAAGCATGCTTCTGTAGCTGAAGGTACGCAAATATGGGGTACATTATTCCGAAGTATTTAATCAAACATCAAATAAATGTCATCGAAGAGATACGCGTCGCACTGGAATTCGAGGATGGGCAACTAATGTTTGGATTAATTATTTATTGAAGGACTTACCATTAAGCTTTCCTGACCTCCTTATGATAAGACGCGGGAATCCAGGAAATTTTCATGGACCTTTGATGCGATATAGTGAAATAATGTTGAGTGGAATCTCCCAGCAATATTTCATCTAAAGGATATTTATTCACAGTATTTTTTCCGGATTGAAGCTACGTGGTATCGTGTTGGTCAGTATACAGGCAGGTGAAATAACTTAATGTAATTATGCCTATAGTAACCTACTGGGTAGAGTAAGATTCATCGACACGGTTGGACAACAAGTTTATTATAATAGTGCGTCGCATTTAGACTTATTTGATCTTAATGTTATTCCATATAAGACAGAGGCGTGCTCATGCATATCTTACATGAAATTGTACGCGGTATAACTAGACCTGAAATAATTTGTAGAAGAATCAAATTATTTTTCCGAACATAAGCTTATAGTGCTAACGTTATTTATTTAAATGTTAAACATTTTTTTATGAATTATAATATTCCTCCTCTATAAAAACAGCATGGTAGACAGCCGAATCATATAGACAAGTTTTATCGTATATAACCCCGAGCCGCAAGTCGTATTGCTATTATTTATTTTATGGTTTTCTGCTTTAATAGTATGTCTATGGACAACATTCTTAGCTCTACTGGTAAAACATATGACGTTTTATTATATCAGAATGAAATAAGAAATATAATAATAAAGTCTTTATTTACCAAGGGTACAGGTATATACAAGCAATGTACAATATATGTACAATATACAGTCAGAGTGCTTGATTTAGGTATAGGATAAAGCCCGAGGAGCTCTACATTCTTAGCTGTGGAAAAGGCCGAGGCCGGAGGCATATGTAGTTTTAGATGTAGGACAAATAAAGTTATCATGTGTAGTTTAAATATAGGACGAATGAAATTAGTATGTATAGCTTAGATATAGGACAAATAAAGTTAGCATGTGTAGTTTAAATATAGGACGAATGAAATTAGTATGTATAGCTTAGATATAGGACAAATAAAGTTAGCATGTGTAGTTTAGATGTATGACAAATAAAGTTGGTGTGTATAGTTTAGATATAGGACTAATAAAGTTAGCATGTGTAAAGAGAATAAAAAGTTATCGTGTGTACTTTAGATATCGGACGAATAAGCAGGTCACGTGTAGTTAAGATGTAGGACGAATATAGTTGTCACGTGTAGTTCAGACATAGCACAAAGTTAATGAGCATTCGTCCATTATATTTTAGAGAATGGCGCGAAAGTGAGCTTGTGGATTTGAGATGGAAAAATAAAGTGCTGATATTATGGCTTAGATATAGGACGAAAACAGTGACCATTAATGGCTTAGATATAGGGATGCACAAGTGATTGTGCGTGGATTAGTTTACAAAATAATATTAATAAAAAAGTGAAGGGAAAATGAACATGAACAAATTGCAACATTACTACGAATGTCTTGATGTGAGCATATATTTTATTTTTTGTGACCAATACAAGAGGCACACTGAACCACAGTCAGACAGTCAGACATTTAGTCAATATTAGGAGTATCTACATACAGTATATACAGATATGTGTGATACCGAAGCACACTGTGGCCAAGGGTGCCTAAATACCTTGTTAAATTATCCACTAAGTGTGCACTGTAATTATATATACTTGTACCCGGCCGCACAAATACGGTTATTCTGGTTGAAAATATGCGAAATTTCTACGCAGTACATAGCCCCAGCTGCGGTTCTAGGCTGGGCCAACGTCGCAGACGTTGGCCCAGCCTAGAACCACTGCTGGGTGTGATGTTTACTGGCAATCGCCCGGTCCACGATCCTATCGTGCAGCCAGGGCGTGGTGAATCTCAATTGTAAGAGTCCCTTTATGCGGTTGCTGTTGAATTTGGTTGCTTTTATTCGGGCTTTAGTGTTGGGGGATGTGTTATTGAGTCTACACCCCTAAGGTGACGTGACCGTATCTCACTCCCGCGAACAACCACCTCTTAACCCTTTGACTTCCAGGCCGGAGTGCGTTCCAGGATCCAGATATACTGGTGTAGGAGTTCTATTTTTCGTCATTTGAAGCTGGAATTGCTAACGCAATTTCCAGCTTCAAATGACGAAAAATACATAAATGTAGTATATATTTGACGAAAATTTGTGTCATTTTATGGTTACGTTCATTGACGAATGACGACGGAAATTTCCGTCATGTATGGTAGTGAAAAGGTTAAACACTGGACAAAATTAACCGTTCCATCGCTAAGCGTGAATATGGTCGTTTTGAATCTTTTTTATTCGCCGATCCGATCACTGTTTTTGGGAACGAATTGAGTGTTTAAATATGAAGATTTGTAGATGTCTGGTCTAAAATTAAACAAATATGCGTAATTTTCACCCACTTGAATTTGAGGATCGCGGTAGCGAGCCACAACTTCAAGTGGGTGAACATTTAATTTAAAGAAGTTAGTGAGTAAATGGTTGAACACTCACAGCTGCTAGATTGAACCGATATTGGGCCAATATTTTGTATTAAGCAGGTTGAAATGCATAAACAGACTGGTGGGTTTTCAGCCCGCACCCATCGAGCCGAACACTGTGAAAGTTTTCATTGAAAGGGGCAATTGAATGTCATACTAACATAATACATTCCCCATTTTGATGAAACTTTGTCATACATCTACTCGGTCATTATAATATCACTTAATTAAGTTATTTAATTGTGATAGGCGAAATAACGTCTGATCAGTAAATACGCGACCTGATTTATACTTTATAGGCTATATCACATAATTTGGGTATATCGTTTGATTAATTTTGAAAGTAATTAATTACCGTATAGCCATTACCAGGATTACCATGATGAGCATTAGATTATTACATAGCTTGGAACGCGTTTATTAACAATAATTACCTTCAATGAAACACTCTTTGCACGTTCGATGAGGCATTTATTAGATACTGAATTTTAACAGTGGGTTATCCTGATAGAAGTAATTTGGTCAAATATCTTACTCAAATTTTCTAAAATGTGTAATAAATCACTTTAATTTTCTATTTTTCAGCCATATCAATAGTTTTGTCATCCGAAACTGGAAATTGCGTCAGAAATTCCGGTTTCAAATGAATGAAAAATAGTAGGACACAATAATTATGCATCACAACGTTTGTGAATTTACCATTTCTAGCTTGCAGGTACTTAAAAGCATATGCTGAATTAAATTAATAGGAACCAAGTTGAATTTTGAATGGCTATCACTTAAAAAGTAACATTTATCCATGGGCAACAGCTGTATGCAATATAAGGCATCACCGAGCTAATTACTTGGAATTTATTCAGTAAAAGTTTGGTTACCAGTACCATGTACATCTAATTAAAAATTTATGAGTGTTTTTATTCAACAATTGCCTTGTGTTTTAATTATAAAGTATGTGTTGCCATATTACACACTTACTAAAATAACAGCTTTTGTTAATTTTAACTTTTACAATTACAAGCACATAATTTATTGCAATACGCCGTATGAGTGATCACATTTGACAAAATGAAATTTAGCCACCGATATTCAAAAAATTGTTTTCTTGTCTTGAAATAAATAAACAGGTTATAATGATTACTTCCACAGCATATTTGTTCATTTAAGTATTATATAACTCAGAGAACACCAAATGAGAACACATTGCTCATAGTGGCGAATGTTGTATTTATAAACAGTGGATTTTGTGAGAGTTTTAGCATTCAACTTCAAATAGGCCTAATAACGTTCACCAAAGATTTTTTGGGGGGCACTGAGACTTACTTAGTAATGTTGAGCTAAGTTGATCGATGAAATACTAACGAAAACTGCTGGAATGTTCTCCTAGAAAGATGTATTCGTGTTTATAGTGTAAGGGTATAATCCTGCGTACTCTTTGATATGAAAGGGTGTATCTGCCACTTCACAAAGTGGCAGATACACCCTTTCATATCCAAGGGGTCGACATTTTGTCGCGAATGATTTATGTCATTTTAGTGTAAAGGTGCCTTTGGCTCCTTACCAGCAATATACGATAAACGGCATGAAGCCTGCATATACATAATTGTTCCTTCTATTAAACCACTTAAGGCTCACGCGTTTCTTTTTATTTTTATTCAACCAGTAAAATAATCAATTTATTTTATTTAAAAATATGCGATGCGGTGCAAACTTGTGGACATGTCGTTAACAATTAAAATATTAATCACGCGTATATCCCTTTTCTAGCCTTTTTTGTTTGTCCTTAACCTTATCCTCTTAATTTAGTATATATAAATTCCCAAACACTTGCAATCTACAACCTGAAGTACTTAAAAATTACTCATATTTGTTTAATTTGAGATCAAAGATTTACAAATCTTGATGTTTAAGCAGTCTTTTCATTCCCAATAACAGTGGTTTAATCGGCTGATAAAACGTATTAAAAACGACTATTGTCGTGATTAGCAGGCAAAGGGTTAAAACAATAAAATCAGCAAGGGAGATGATTATCACATTCTCTAGATTGACATATTTATGTTTTAATTCAAATTGTACAAATGCTAGTTATTCACCCACTTGGATTTGTGGCTCACAGTGGCGAACCGTCTTTAGACGTTAGATTCTGACGTCTGAAGACGGTCCCCGCACTGAAAGAATTAAATAAATTATAATGGACGTATACCCATAACATAGGTATTTAAATGAAGCAGAAAGAGCTAACTAAGACACGCATGATGATTTTAAATTGAAAAAAAATATTTTTTGTCCCCATGGTTTGTACTAAAATATTTTAGCTTTGCAAGGGTCTAGTGTGAGCACGATACGTAACTGTACATGTAGGGGCCTACTATATAATGACTGGAAGCCCCTCAATATAATGAATAAAGACCACTGGTTTCAAATGAGCAGGCCTACAATCGTTTTATTTTGTGTAGCACGAATCCTAAAACTCAATGATTGATTTTGTAGATTTAGATGGTAATAAAAATACTACACTTCCTCCAGGAATTAAAGAGTTCAATTGGTCATATTATTGACTCACCACTCAAGGTTGTGTGATGCGTGAAATACTCTACTATAGCTTCATAATCGCTAAATCACTTTGGCCCCGTGAATGAAATATAACTTAATTTGCGCACATATTTACAGTTGGCCACCTCACACTTTTATTTACAGTTGGCTAGGGCTATCTGCTACTCTCATTTAGCTAATGTACAAACTTGGAATACGATTTTAATCCTCAAATCACTCTATTTTAGACGCATTAAGCATCCCGCATTACGCTTGGCGCATTTTCTACACAAGGTTTTCCAGCGTTAGGACCTACTGGTTTACGTAAAATTGTTTCACATAAACGATGAGAAATGTGGCAGTTCGACACAACTCGCTCGTCGTGTAAAACAATATATTTTCCCGACAATAACAATGTACGTGTATCGTATTCACAAGTGGATAATATGAATTACCCCTTACAGCGAAATCTTCTTGTATAAACCATGGAGAACAGAGGGTTTTTTACAAATTTTAAATCAGCATAAATGTCTTAACCCTTTGACTTCCAGGCCGGGGTGCATGCCAGGATCCAGATATACTGGTGTACGAGTTCTATTTTTCGTCATTTGAAGCTGGAATTGCTAACGCAATTTCCAGCTTCAAATGACGAAAAATACATAAATGTAGTATATATTTGACGGAAATTTGTGTCATTTTATGGTTACGTTCATTGACGAATGACGACGGAAATTTCCGTCATGTATGGTAGTGAAAAGGTTAATTAGCTCTTTATGATTCATTTGAATTATGTTATGGATATATCCGCATTTTAAATATTGTTTATTCTTACAGTACGGGGATCGACTTTAGACGTCAGAATCTGACTATGTAGACGTCAGATTCTGACGTCTAAAGTCGATCCCCGCGCTGTACGGGTTAAGAAATGGTGGTGTGGTATGCCGCAGCACTGCCTAGATCTGAACATTACTTGAAAAATGTGTAGCTAATTAATTCAGGTGTATGCCTATATACGTAGAGTAAACATTAACTCGAGTAACACAAGGCGCGCTAGCAAACGTAAAATGGCGAGACCTGTTCATTGTTGGGGCCCGCCGCCACAACCGATGTACGCCCCATCACAATCCAACATAATGTATACATGCATTATCAGTCAGGTAAGCCCTAAAGGTTGAAAAATGCATACAGGATTGGCTATTTTCTTATGTCATGTATATCATCACATTTTTAAATAGCATCGGAAAAAGTGAGAAAATCTATTCACTATTTTTTGTACACACAGCTTTGAATACTATTCCACTCTAAATTACCATCCGCATACATCGTAAATCACCATTGCGACGGATAAACCCAACCTGCGTGCAGGGTGTACTTCCTACTACAGTGAGAAAGAATACAACTGAAGTCTCTACAGGGTGGATAAACCGGGGTTTGGATAACGATTATCTTATATAGTAGCAATAAAATTATATATTAGCAGCAATATATTTCTATTTATTCTTGCTTTTCTTCATATGATACTTTTTATCGAAGCAGATTTGACAAAATGTAAGTTAACAATTTCGAAATCGTACTCATTGATGTCACACTTCAGCTTGAAAGTTGGCATTTAGCGTGCAGATAAAAAAATTAATCAAATACAATATAATCGTGAGCGAAATATGTCCTGCCTTACGCTGCCGTACTGGATAAGTATATATGCAACCCAGAAGACATGCACAAAACGTTGAATCAATGTTGGTTTAATGTTGGTCCACCGTCTACGACGTTTGAAAAAAGTTAAACAAACCTTCATTCAACTCTACTGTGTCTGCTGGAAAGGGAGGCTACAATTTTCATAAAATGAATTTATAGCATCCCTGGGGTGCCCCTGGGAGGGGGAGGGGAGTATGATCTCTTCAAAATCGCAATTGCCAATATGACATCATTGACAGCGAGATCACCATGATGACATCAGTGATGGTTTAAAACCATTCTAAACGTATTACTCTCTGCGTTTCAACAGAGATATCAGGTCTGTTGAAAACAAGCCAGTGCCGGAAGCGTTCCAACTTGGACAGTTGACAAATTGAACGTCTCTTCTCACTCATAGCGGATATAAACATCATCCGCACCATGTAGAAAGTTATGAAAACAACTTTTTTTTATCGTGTGGCGACACCAGGCCTGTCCGTTTATGTCATAGCCCACGAGCAATGGATGTGGAGATTTTCTGGTTTTGTACTGTTGTATGTGTATTACTCGCGCATTCTTGACACCAAACTGGTCATTTGGGTCTGCCACGGCACATTGCCAGCCTTCCGCGCATGTACGCACGTCAACGCTGCATGGATGGTGGACCATCGCCCCACGGCGCCGACCCAACATTCATGCAGCGTTCTCGCAGTGTTTCGTATTTGAAGATCACTAACATTCCGAAATAAAACATTTTTGGTCAAACAGTAGGCTTACTCAGTTGAATGCACGTTTTATCTTTGACAAATTTTAACACGGATTTAAATTAGACGCGTACATAGTTTCTACAGAGCGCTAGCACTAAAGTGTGCTTTGCATACTTCTATTATTTATTTGAATGAATTGCATTTATTTTTTGCATTCAACATTTCGCATTTAAACTCTTGATGTTGGCACTTTCTTGGGCCATGACAACGTATTGAACCGTCATGAAAAATCTAATGTATCCTACTACCTTATAGACTTCAGTACCAAACGAACTGCCAGCAAAACAATAGAAAACAGTTTTATCAGATATTTTATATATAACTAACTGTTAGTTCTATTATTATCACGATAGACATGATAGTGGTGGGTAGGTATTACTGTCTTGTTAATGTAGTTTCCTTCCTTTGAAAAAACTATTTTTGTCACTAGAATAAATAAACATGAACCAGAATAATGTATGATACAAACATAGGACGAATGTAATGTAAGAACAGTAGGTGGTTCACAGCTTGGCTTGTTATACATGTAGTATAGTTATAAACAGTACAGAGAAGTATGCTCGTAGGCAGCATGAGAAGGACATGATTGTGTTCAAACATGATATATATATTTGTAAGAACTATCTTTTTATTTGCCACATTCACAGGTGAACAACTGTCGCCCCAACCTCCATACAATAAAAAGAGAAAGTGATAATAACATCATCTTGTCTAGCCACGTCTGGACCAACACACCCAACTTGATGGTTGATGATGTGTAACAGGTGCGACATGTGTAAGATAGCATATCCCCATAAAAATGACAAAATATAGTAGATTCACTTTGGTCCGATGTTTGCCCAATGCTAACTCGGCGATTGGGATGCTGGTCCAAACGTTTGCTGAGTTACTAGGCTGCTTGTTCCCAATCTTCAGGCCTTCTGTGTGTTTTTTTTTGGTCTTGGAGAACACTAATTTATTATAGCATTTGCACGGTGTGTTCCCCACTCAAGCCAATAGGTGTACACTTCATCTAGATGTACGCAACAGCTAGTGTATGGCATATCACGATTCGATTTAACCCTTTAACCGCAGATGCCGTCCATATTCGTTTTTTACATTTGATATTAGCACATTACATATCAGCTTTTAAACCTGTTAAAGATAAAATGTGACATCAATCAGCAAGATTTGAAAAGAGTTGACCTCCATTTCTTTAAATCTGAGTAATTTTCACTCACTTGAAGTTGTGGATCGCGTGAGCGAGACACAACTTCAAGTGGGTGAAAATTCAGATAGAATAATTTGGCGGTTAAAGTGTTAATATTGTGTACTTGTTTGTGTGATAGCCAGGAGTAGTGTCCTGTATTCCACAAAATAATTGAGCCAGCACAAATTTCAATAAACATGTGATGTTGTTAAAAACATTCTTGGAAATAATCGTCGATTTCTATTATCACCATGCTCACATAAATGAACAAGCGATGGATCAATTATATCACCGCGCAATTTTCACCATATTTTAACAGGAAAAGTAATAACCAGACATATGCTCAAATTATTACATTTTTGTATCAGCTATTTTTCATTCCTAAAATTAGTTGTTAACCTGTATTATCTGCTTAGCAACGTAAGAATAACTATGATCCAGCTCGAGTAAAATGTGACATAATTTATATAATATTACAGACTTATTACCATGACTACCCTCCTAACCCCTTTTCCACTGATCACGACTATAGTTAAGTAGGCCTAGTTTCTAATCTGTTTTATATCTGTTTTATTAACATGGTAAACCATGAATTGTGTATTTAAACGTCAACATTTAAAAATGTTTTGCCTCAAAATAAAAAATAAAGTAATTTCCTCCCAGTTTAATCTCAATTTAAACAAATATTAGTACTTTTCGTCCACGTGAAATTGTGGGTCGCGGTAGCCAGAGACAACTTTAACCCTTTAACCGCCAAATTATTCAATCTGAATTTTAAACCACTTGAAGTTGTGTCTCGCTGACGCGATCCACAACTTCAAGTGAGTGAAAATTATTCAGATTCGACAAAATGGAGGTAAACTGTTTTCAAATCATGCTGCTTGATGTCACATTTTATCTTTAACATGTTTAAAAGGTGGTTCCTAATGTTCTAATAAAAAAATGAGAACCCGAATATATACGACACCGGCGGGTGAAGGGTTAAGAGGGTTAAAATTTAAATTAAATAACATAGCGGATAAAGGGTTGATCATGAATAATTATTACAATTCATCCAACAAATGACGTCTATAATTTTTATTTTTCCTGTTAAACTTGACGATACTAAATACGCTGGTCCAAAACTAAACCATCACAGGGATAATGTTTCGTACTTACTGGATTGATGAATAATTTAATCACATATTTTGCTTCAGACTATCACCAGCCACTCGGCGTCTGAATTAAAGAAACAGAGATGGAGGCACATATTTTGACAGTCCTAGCTTTACTGGTATGTATATATTTATGTCTGTATTTTATTTATTATTTATTTATTTATTTTTTATTTTTATTTTAGAAAGATTAACCCTTGTGTCCCTGAACCCATATTTATACACGGTTTCAAGCAAGGTACAAACAAATAAATAAAAAACAAAGATATAATATTCTGTGGAGATTAGTAATCAATCAAATTATTTAATTTGACAGTTTCTTTTTCATTAAATAATTATATATTTTTTGTCATTTGAAGCTGGAAATTGCATCAGAGCATTGAGCAACAGACAAGCTTTAATATGATTATTCAACTCTAGTCTACACCAATAAAAAGAAAACTAACTGCTTGACATTAGCAAATTCGTGTTTGTTGACCAGAACAGTTTGCAATAAAATATACCTCTAAACTGGATATGGAATTCATACCGCAGTGAAATCTAAACAAATGTTTCTATACATGAACTCTAGATGTCTTTGTTATATATATAGTGTAGGACAGAATTATCTGGAGCGCATGCTTTTTGTCCATTTCTCCGTCAATTCCGAACCGATTTTCTTGAAATTTTGCACAGGATATTTCCCAGTCATGTCCTAACATCAGTAAAAATTGCAAAAGTTAGACCATTTGACATGTAGTAAATTGAAAATATGACGTCCCTCTATAAACCCATTACACAAATTCTAGAATTTTATTACATGTCAAATGGTCTAACTTTTGAAATAGAGAATATATAATTTGGCGAAATGTTTACCGATGTTAGGACATGACTGAGAAATGTTCTGTGCAAAATTTTAAGGAAATCGGTTCAGAATTGACGGAGAAATCGCTCCAGATAATTCTGTCCTAGACTATAAACGACTACAGTATTTAATGGTATTGTTCATATTACGTTCCTTCCCTTCTAGAGTATTTTTGCTACAAGATGTAAAACACCATCTAGCTATTTTATCTCTGGTTTTGCTGCGGGAAACTGATGACAGACAATTGTCTGTTATCTTTATTTTATCTGTACATATCACAACATTTATCATTTAGTGTGCATACTTTCAAAATAACCTGTTTTCAGTTGGATTCATTTTGTATGACGGCGTGACGTCACAGGTGGGCGAAAAAAGGGAAAACCATGCGGCATGTAACAAAACTTGTGGGACAAAATATAATTTTAGCTTTTAAATCAACGTTCGGTAGACTCTAATTTTAATATTATGCAATATGAAAAACAAAGTGATTCGTTTAATCACCAGTTATGCTCAAATATGTTGTTTATGGGTTGTTAAATGCGTGGTAGGGGGGCCAAATCACCCCAATCCAAGATGGCGACGTGACAATCCGACTTCCAGAATATTATATATTATTTTATTATATAATATTACTTCATTGACGTGTGGTTTACAGGCCTCACAGAGGTCGCGTCGACCTGTTCACGTCGACCAATGTTGATAACATGTTGTAACATTTTAATAGATAATTAATAAGTATGTAGTAACATGTTTTACATGTTTTCAACTGTAATGTGAAGTAGAAAAAAAGTACGTAAACGTCTACTGTTCGCTGAGTTTATTTAATCAAGGGAATTCTATTTTCCTTGATATAATCAACAAATTATTGTGTCTAAATGAATGTTTCAATTATTTCACTGTGTTGTATGTAGATCACTTTTTAAAGATTAAAGTATTATTTGCTATTAAACATGCTATAATAAAAGAAACAGAATGCTGTGTAAATCTAAAAGATAGTAACTGCGTTCTGTTCAGGTAAACAGTTATTGTCTTTTACCTTTCAGGGCGGTGTTGTTTCAAGGGTATATGTTTATTAACATGCTTTGTGTTGCAGGTTGGTCAACTCCACCTAGTTGCAGGTGAGTGTCACATAAGCTGGTAATAACTGTTGGCCAGCATTTAAACTGGGCAAATGTCTGCCCAGTTTACTCACGCTTTTCCCACCGTTTAGAAATATATATTCAGATATTTTCTAGTACGCTCGATATAATGCTGGTGATATTATCTGATTGACTCAAATATTTTAATGACCCACAACT